>BCLG01005326.1:0-24185 GCA_001602295.1 Zoysia matrella | reverse complement strand
CATCACTGTTGACTTTTAAATTTAATTTTGACTATTCATTTTATTAATTTTTTTTTAATAAATTTTATATATTTTGATATAATTTGATTTATCATTAGAGTTATTTGAATTACAACTTAAAATTTTACATATTTAAGTCAATTTTTTGAATAAAACGAATGATCAAAATTAAATTTAAAAATTAACAATCACATCAGTTAAAAAACGGAGAGAGTAATAATTTCAATGCAGTGCTATGCATATCAGAACCTAGTCCTAATTAATAAGATATCGAAACTCAAGTGCTGGATACATTCAGGCTTAGAATGGGGACATAAATTCTGAGGATGTAAAGATATGCCAAAGATTGCTTTGGATGCTAGTAGTACTGTACTGTATCGTATGGATACGAAACTATAGCCTTCAGCTTCGTGCATGATTGTTTGGGATGGGATTTGGATTTTGAAATATTAGTTTATAAAAAGTGTGATATGACAGATTTAAATTGGCTGTGCTACTATATAAACACATGCACACTTGAAAAACGAAAGCAATTCAGATGCAAGAACTTCTCTCCCCTCTGTCCTCACAATTTAGAAGAAGAGAAAAAAAGACGACTCCCATGGCACTCATCAACAGCAAGACAAGGGAGTACCTACGCGTGGCATCCTGTTTGCTCCTGCTTCTTACAATCATACACCCTATCACCTCGTCCTACGAAACCGACGGGGGATGTAAGAACCCGACGCTGCAAACCTTCTTCGTTTTATTCAATTGTTTAATTACATGTTCAAATGAAACTAATTAGCAAAAAAATTTAGAAAATAATCTTTCTTGATCTGGTTTCCATTTGCCTGTGAACGTAGGTGTCAGCCGCCGCCGCCGCCGGAGCAGTGCGACAGGGACTGGGATCGTGCCGTCCATCACCGCATAAGCCATCCTACGGTCATTTCTTGCTCGCGGTGGATATACAGCCGAAGCCAGCAGCTAGAAAAAATTTAGAGCCCGTTAATATGCCTACAAATAAAAATAATAGTTTCTCTCCAATGCTTAGGTCTAGTATGATAATTAAAAAAGTGAAAAATGGAATATATATAAAATAAGGAGGAAAGAGATAGATATAGAAATAAATTGCGAAGACACAATGTTTCTTAAGAAATGAGAATGACAATTGATTTTAAAAAATAATTCCAAACTTGGAACTCAAAGAACTCGGAGAACACCTCCAAGAAGAGCTTTTTAAGACTTTGAGAGAACTTTTTTGAATTTTCAAAAATTAACGTTCAAAATTAAATTCAAATTATAAGACTAAACATTCAACTTAGAACTCGAAGAGTACCTTACACGAAGAGCTCGACAAAACCAAACTAACAGAATAACTTTGGAAAACTTTAGAAACTTGATGGAACTTTCTTATATTTTTAAAAATTAACCGTTCAAAATTAAATTTATGTTCAAATTACGAAACTAAACATTCTAAACTTACAACTCGAAGAACACCTACCTACACGAAGAGTTCGACGAGACAAAACTAACGAGATAATTTGAGAAATTTTATTTGAATTTCCAAAAAATTAATTATTCAAAAGTAAATTTAAAATCAAATTACAGGACTTCTCAGAACTCGGAGAAACTCAAAGTTTCACTAACATTTTTATTTTTGTATTTCTATTCTGCATTCCAAACATCTTTTTTTTCATCTATTTTGTACTCCTATGATTTTCACACTTCTTGTATTCCTACAATTTTTTTGATTCTTAATTTTTTTTTCCTATTACATTTTCATTCTTCTCTTTCAAATGTGATCGTAACTGCTCTCTCCGTGCTAAATTATAAGTTATTTTGCGTTTTTCAAGTTTTTCTAAATTATAAGTTATTTTAACTTTTCAAGATATATTTTTCTCATCTCAGTACATCTTCGCTACTTCTCTTCTTCTCCTTTTCACAACATCTTAATTTTTTTTTTAATTCTCGTGTGAAACTTCAAAACTAAGAATGGAGGGAGTATTTTTTTTTTGACTGTAGCTGCTGGCTTTGGGCTGTACAGCCTGTAACGCGAGGAAGTGGTAGCCGTGGGATGATTCATGCGGTGATGAACGGTAGATAGGTCGACTGCTGGGATCCACTGCTGGCACTTCGACTGCCGACGATCCCAGTCCGTGCGACAGGTACACGAAGTGCACGGAGTCGCAGTGCATAGAGTACTGCCGATACCATAACCACAAAACTGAAGACGCCCACCGCAATACGAGGGGGGATGAGTGCTGCTGCAAACTCTAGGGATTGTATCCATCCATTAGAGCAATTAATCATAATTGCACAAAAACCAGTCTTCAGTGAGTAATAAAAAACGCCTATGGTTTCTAGCTGTAAGCATTGTGGAAATAATACAAAGCAATGAGAAATACTGTGCGGTCTTTCGATCCTTGTGCTTGGTTCCTGGCCTGAATTTTTTGCTTCAATAGTAGTCTCAAAAAAAAAAGGGACATGCTTCAATCGTGCGGTATTTTCTTTTGCTGCGAGCGCAGAACAGGGCGGCTAGGCTAAGAAGGCATCACCATTGTACTTACTCTGTTATTTGAGTGGAAGAAGGTGCATAGCATAAGATAGTCCTAAGATATCAAAACTCTGTTGGACGGTATTGGTATAAATAAAAGGATTAGGGATTGAAGACGAGGATATATATTGGTTTGGATGCTATAATTTATTGGAGCATGTGTGAAGATATGCGACCCTAGGTGCTTGAGATACATGAGTATTCTATAAAAATAAGAAATTTACTACTAGTTCTAAGTTAACTTAGATTTTGTATTTATATAAGGCCCATTTTTTAAATGTACATCCTTGCAGGCTTGGGTGTTATGGACTTCCTCATATGACGCAACTAGTGAACTTTTATTTCTCTATTCCTAGCAAAAGAGTGGATTTTTTTTTTTCAGACTCGACCCTCAGATCTGTTTAAGCCCGAGACGTGTATGGATGTAAATTCTTACAGTTCTAAAGCCAAGACAATTAGAACTGCATTTGGAAAAAAGAAATTGCAACCTGATGTTCTCGAGTAATCTGCGTATAACACCGCGCAGATACCGCTAATAGCAGCAACGACAGATTAGAGGCTACTATGTCAGGACCACAGGACCGCTTGGAGGGCAATCTCTTATTAGTACTTCATGTACAGCAACAACAGCCACAAATTGTGAACCTGAACCCCTACGAAACAGAAACCTATCTGCAACAGCTCGTTGCCCAGCATTAGTTCCAGTATAATTGTGTCCTAGCCACCGTTAAATTACAACACAATCATCCGCTGCAATATACAAACCCTTCCAGACAGCAACTCCTGTCACAGGGTTCTTCCCGCGCCAAAAGGGAAAGTACGGCTTAAGCTAGATGTAAAATCTTGGTGTCGAGCTGCTGCTCTGCAAGACCACTTTCCTACAAAATTTGCATTTCCCAATAGCAAAAAGGGAGCCGTCCTTTTGGCAACTACCCTGCTTTCTCCTACCTACATTTAAGGTGATGTTTCCATGAGATAAAGGGAAAAAATGCTACCTATCCAAGAGCACATAAGTCTCAGCTGGTGGTGCTCCTCAGAAAACCAAGCGCTCCAAACAGGCTTGAGCTTCCAGGTTTTTTGCCGTTTGGTTCCGTTAAGCTTGGCGCCCCCTTTGGTGGCTCCAAGGGCCCTTCCTTCATAGAACTTGCTCTGCTGAAAACACCCGCACCCTGACGTTCCTGCACATGTAAGGTAAGTATTAACTTAAGCTCCAACCTTTTCACAGCGTAGACAAAAAAAATGTAGGCACCTTTGTTCCTGGTTTAGATTTATAACATGTAAGGAAAAATGAAACTAACACTATTTCCTTCACTGCCTGAACATACCGTACCTAGTGCCATTAAAGCATACACAGGTACAAACAGTAACCACAGTTGCTTTTAATGTGCTATCTTGAGCATGTGAAGTAAATTATTTACCTACTCTAAGCACCATTTGCATGTATCAATGTAGGTACAAATTACTACGCACAAAAGGATTATGATCGGCACTATCAAAAATATCAAAGTGCCATTAATTGGATCATGGTCTTACTCTTTTAGGTGGCATTGAAGTTCCAGCTAGCATGCTTAGTCCTGATGCTGACATTGTCGATGAACGCACAACCTACAAAACCAAAATATATCAGATGGAATAAACCATACAACCAGCTAATTATTGTCAACCAGTGAACAAAATCTAACCTTAGATGCCTCTGTTCTGGGTGACACAGTTGTAGGAGACTCTGGATCCATAGCTGGAGGCAAAGAAGCAACCTATTGTAACAGAGACATACAAAGGGTCAATCACTGAATATTCAAATCACAAAAAAAAAGGAAAAAAAAATAACTTTACCCTGGTGGTACCATCTGAAGATTCTATAGCAGGGAGAGATGATGATGCAACCTGAAAATTGTAAGAATAATAATCAACAAGGATAGTTGCCAAATTCAACAAGAGATAAGAGCTCTGAACTTCTAGCAGGTCACAGGATATAGAATTAACAAGACTATTAGCAACAAAAAAATAATTAGAGTCAGGTAGACTGTACTGACTTGCCTGACCAGTACTAGCTTTGGGGCTCTGTTCCAACCTTTTAGTGAATTCACACAAGTCATATATTCCTCGTGTTGTACGATCCTAAGGTATTTCAGTCAGTGATTAGAAGCATATACGATTTTTGAGTGCAAAATAAACAGCAGTCTTATGAACTTGATGCTCACTTGAGAATAAGCAAGGCGTCCAAGCTTCGTTTCCTGCAATACAAGAGGACATCAGTTTCTTCAAAGTATTAAAAAGAAAAGAACTATCCTGAAGAAAAACTAAGGAGTCCACAATGGTACAAGGTACTTACCAGATTACGAACTACAAGATGAACTGTCTGCATTTCCTTCTCGAAGGCACTTAGATCTCCTTGGATGACTGCAACCTATGAATACTTTTGACTCAGTATCCTAAATTAGTAAACCGAATCCTCATAAAAATACCGAATAAGGCTCAAACCTCTTTCTGCGTGGCTTCTGCAATTTCTTGGCATTCATCTAAACCACAATCTACACGATCAATCCTTCCAGCAAGATGTCTCCTTGCAGCCTGACATCAGAATACATTCCATAAGGATATTAACGACAGTTATGGTAGCAACAGGAGGTGAACATCAAGTTTGTACCATTAAATAAACCTAGTCACAACATATTTTCCTTTCAGGGATTTTTCTCCTCTCTTTAGGTTCAACATAGGGCATAGGGACTTCGCAAAATTATTAAGAATTCATATATAGATATACAGAGACATAACAGGATATCTGGTAAGTTAGGGCCAGAAAATTGGACATGAACATACTTCCTATGTAATAAAGTACTTTATCAGGATGCCACAGGATTGATTGCACCGAAGTTTAGGACTTACAGAACCCATCATTTTAGGATAGATCATGATGCAACTTTACCATAGGATTAATTCTTTTTTGAAAAAGAAAAACCTGCAAGGCAATGCATATGGATGAAGAAACTTACATTAACACTGTCTGAAACCTGATCCACTTGTTTGCCCACTACATTGCAGGCATCAGATAAGCCACGCTTTGTCACAAACATCATATCAGAAAGTTTCCATCCCTGTAACCACCAAGTTAGCTCTGATAGAATCCGCAAATGACAAACCATCAAATGGTGTACCTTCCATCTTATGAATAAATATCCGATAGCTCCAACAACAATAGCTGTTATACCATAAGCACCAGGGCCTGCAAAAGAATAATTTGAAAGTGTTGGTACAAAAGCCAATGAAGTTACTGGGAAAATATGATTATACGTCAAGCGAGTTAACATAACTGCAACATAATCCTAGAGAAGAGAAAATTAACAGAAGAGAACCAATGAAGAATTCTCCGTATCTTTGATAAGTGATTTTCGGATAAACACCATTAGGTAACAGATCATGCCATGCGCAAAGACAAGGCAGAGTTCCAATTCATGAGAATCAGGAGTCAATGAAAGAAAGCACTAACCTGGTCTACCGTCAACAGTAACAATAGCAATATTGTTTGATTTGGTTAACATTTGAAGCTCCTCTCTAAGATGATTGACCTGAAGCATTTGTTCTGTAAGTTTCTGATGTACACGAGGGTGTGTGCAATTGGTGTTCACACAGTAAAAGAGCAATAGTTGGCATGCATAAAACCTGAGTCAACAACTGGGCGGTATGCGGACTGCTGGTGGATGGACCATCCTTGCCTTGCTTCGCACCCTTGGTCATGAACTAAAGAGGAGAGAAGAAACACATCAGCAGAACTAAAATAACATATATATCCAACAGGTGTTATTGGTACAGTACTAGTATTACGAGAAAAGGAGGAGGCAGGTAAACAGAAGTAATACAAAGGAAGGGGTTAGGGGGACGATGAACCTTCAATGCACCAGAAATCATGTCTTTAAAGTCAGGAAGGCCGGTCTCGCCACCCGTGAGTACCGATCCGACGATCCCTGCAAGAGGAGAGCGCGTATGTGTTACTACTAAGCATTCAAGGTAATTTAAATAAACAGTAAGTAGTAAGATAGTAACATGTCTGTCTGTCAATCGTCAATCATAGTAGCATGTCTGTCGGTCAATCCTCAATCCCTCCCCCGCACGGTGGTGCATCAGCTTACTTCGTAATTAGCGGTGCACAGCTAGCTGTTCACAAATCGATCAACGAACTACGCTGGAAGGCAGAGGAGGGCGTTAATCTAAGGAGGGCGAAGTGAGAGAGCTAACAACGCAGCTTAGCCAGATGGTCATCAGACATCCCAAACACAACGCGAGCTAGTATATCAGATACCCGCGAATTCTTCGAGCAAGTGCGCTCACGAGCTAGTAACAGCTAGCCAACGGGAGCCGGAGCATGTAGCAGAGCGCAGTGACACTGGTATGAAACTGACGCGAGGAACAGGTCAATCCCACCCAATCGGTTCGAGCGAAAGCAAGGACGAATCCAAAATAACTAGAAACAGTAGGTTAGTATATAGCTAGAAGGCTACTAGGTTAAAGGGAGGAATCCGCGAGCGCGTCACGGCCCCTGCCCCGCGCTAGAATCGAAAGGGGGGATCCGATCTGGTACCGGAGCCGATGACGATGGCGACCTTGCCGAGCACCATGGCTGCCCGCTCTCCTGCCGCCGCGCACCACCACCGCGCGTGCCTTATCGCCCCTGCGCCGCGCCGCGACCCGCCGTCCGTGCGAGGGATCCCGCGGCTGGAGTGGGAATCTTCCGTCAGGCGAGGGGACGGCTGACGGCCGGCTAGGGTTCGCTCTTCAGCTGCAGGCCCGAGTCGATGGATTGGTATTGTTGGAGGAACGGACGGACCGGATGCGACGCGACGTTGGGATTTTCGATTCGAGATGGAGAGATTAAAGAGGCGGCCGGGCTCGCGGGGACGTGGCCCCTGTGCGCACCGTATTGGGATGGGATGGGATGGGATGGAAACCCGACCGGAATCTGGAACCCCTTCCTCTTGGGTGCTCTGATATTGTGGGCTTGGAAACCAAGAAAGAAAGCGTGGACTTCGGCAAGGAAAGCACAAAAAGTCCAGCTGACCTGCGGCAGCGCAACAGCTTGGTGTGCACACCAGAACACGATGCAGCTGGATTACGAATTCCTCTGGCAAGATTGGAAAGCAGCAGAGCGTGATAACACTAAGAGCATACGGTTCCTTAAAAAAATCACCTTAAAAAGTATTTTTTAAAAATTTGAAGATCATTTTAATCGCTCCTCCAACATCTCTTCTAAATACAGTTTTAAACAAAGTAAACAATCAGTTCAACTGTTAGTTACACGAAAAATAAAATTAAAAACCTCAAGAGAATTTTGAGGGATCCTCAAAAGTAGGGAAAAGTAGAGGGTTGTTTAATGAAATTGTTGGAGGAGGTTTTAAAGTTTTTTTACACTTTTTTTTTTTATAATTTGATTTAGAGGGAGGTAATGTGAAGCTTTTGAAGATACTTTTAGGGCCTTTTTGCTAGGGATTATAATTATTTAAAAAATTACTCACACTTTAGATTATGCATAAAAATCACTTATCCACCTTACTCATATAATATAATTTATATGTCAAAAGTATTTGACAAAATAGCTTATCCAATATAAATTATAGATGGTGAGAATAGATAAGTGGTAAAAAGCTACTATTTGTAGTTTATAGGTGTTAGTACAAAATGTAAAAGTGTTTATATGTATAATCATTTATGAATTTTAAGTGTTTGATAGAGATTATAACATAAGTTATGATAATCAATCATTAGCAAAATAGTTCTCATAATCTCCACCACCAAAGAGGCCTTAGAAGGTGATTATCTGATGAGATGCCACAGTAACACATTCTAGTAAAGCTAACGTAGCTAGTCCTTTGAGGCTCGAGATGTTGGAAAGCACCCACTAGGCATTTGATGTGCTGCCCCTGCTCTTTTCAAATATAATTGTTGGCTTACTGGGAACAATTTACGAACGGATTAGATATGCATTATTACTCAATATTGTCAAGGAGAGAGGGCCGATAATCCCTCCGTTCTAAAAGTTTAATCGTCGGACGATAACAATTTCCAAATGAAAGGATCAAATAAAAGGAATAATATAATCTTCTTCCTTCTTCCCCTATAAAAAAAAACAAACTTCTTCCTTCTTGTGTCCTGCTTCATGAATAGCATAACACATGAATGTTCACCCTATACAGCAACTCGGGAAAAGAAAATTGACCCCGTCTCATGATATAAAAGGGCGGCAAACACCTGACTAACAAATGCAAAACAGCCAGCTTCGACCATAACATGCAATCCAATCCGGTCTCCTAAACAGCAACGTTTTTTACATGCTGCTTCCACCACCTTGCGGCCCTTCTCCTGTACAGTTTTGTTGGAACTGTCCTTGCTTCTACCTAGACCCATATGGACAACCCCGCTGGGAGTGCGGTTTTGATGGAACTGTCCTTGCCAAGATGCTGAAGAGCACAAAAATTTCATGCAGGGTCATGCAACCAGGAACAGCTATTCATCTATGTACATGAGTCAAAGCATTGCACTGCATTGAGAGCCTGCATCCATCGAGGCTATCTAGAACCACCTGACTGCAGCATGTCCCCAACTCTTTCGATATCAACTACCTCCTGCAGAACCATTGTACAAAGTTTATTTCCAAAATGATTGAAAGAAGAAATGAACCATAAGCTGCAAAAGGTATACATTAAGGCAGTGGCGAAGCTAGAGCAAATATGCTAGGGGTGCACAACTTCATAACACGCATAGAAAATGTTTGATTTAGCTCCCCATGGATGCATAAATTTTAATTTAGAGGGTGCATATATGGTGAAAAATTGGTCATTATTAGCAAATTTTAAAATTTTGTGGGTATTTGTACCCACCATGGTAGATGTAGCTTCGCTAGTGCATTAAGGCAGACACGTGTTCTGCTTCACTAAACGCCAGATAAAAACAACCAAAGATCAAATATTTTACCGTTTCAGTAGGCTCGCTCTTAGGTTTGTTCGCATGTGAGGTTACCCGTCTAATTGGTTTTCTTCTCTTGTGGAAGGATCCATGGAGAGAATTCATCATTGAGCTTTCAGGCCACTTGCCACTCCTGTCTCTTGGATCCAAGTTGCTCGGACCCCAGGTGTACATGACAAACTTCCTCACCTGTTAGCAGCGGAATCGGTAAGATTTATTAATCAACGGGAACTGAGGAACATATACGATGCTCATCATTAGATCATGGCATGCTTTACCTTGTCCCAATTCTGTTGAGCACGCTCTTTGCTCAGAACTCTCAGCATTCTTGTATGCTCATCACGTAACTTCTTTATCCTACCTTCACACTGAAACATCAATGTGTTATTTAAGCAAGCAATTGCATTATAAATCAGAGCCACAATTACAAAGAGATAATTATTCCTTTGTTTTTACAAGAGTTGAAATTTTGTGTAATATGAATAATGATACCAAATAATGACACTCATGAATGCAGAGTGGACCAATAGAGAATAGAATGTCTGTCAGGCAATGAGGAAAAGCTATTACACCTTTCAACTACTACCATGTAAGATACGGAAAGAGTCTCATTGACAACAATGGAGAAAATCATATAAAAATACTGGAACCAAAATTACACAAATGGGTCACTGACTTACTTGAGCCATGAGGAAGAGACAAATTGCCACACTGAAAGCATACAAGCCACCAATACTCGCAAGTACACTAACTGCAGAAAACAATTACCATTAGATGCTAGAACTGAAAAATGCACATATTATAAGCTCAAGATTATACCTCCTATTACTTTTAGTGGTTTAGTTGGGCACTTGAGTTGACATTCTCATATACATCAATAGAATACCTACTAATACATGAACTAGGTGTTCCAAAAGCTACTGCCTATGTCATTTTTATGCATTTTTTTTCTATTCGATTATGAAAATTTTTCTTGTTAGGGATTCCAAAAGCTATTGCCTATGTCATTTTGCTGTTTGGTTATGAAAGTAACCATGGGACAGCAACTAATAAAACGTTAAACACTAAATGTGTGCTTCTGGATTAAGTATTTTCATGCCTGGAGCAGTAATGCAGAATAAATTACAATACCAGAAATTCAGGATTAAGTTACTCTCATAAAGTTATGCATTATCACTATATTAGGGCCTCTTTGTTTCAGCTTCTCAGCTGGCTTTTCCAGCTGAAAAGCTGAAAACTGAGAAGCTAAAACAAACAATGTTCTGAAAAGCTCGCTTTTGAAACGCTGAAAAGCTAGCTTTTGCAGAAATGAACTAAAAGCTAAAAAGCTCACTCCAGCTTTTGGTGTGCAGAAAAGCTAAATGTATATTACAAAAGCCAACATCTAAATTTCACTAGCCAGCTTTTCAACTAGCTAACAGCTAGCTTTTCTAAAAGCTCAAAAGCTCCAGCTCAAACAAAGAGGGCCTAAGTGAAACCAGATACACATTGGAATGAAATTTCTTATATGCTTAAAATATATTTAGCAGGTCATATCACTGTACAGTTCTAAGAAAACTAGTATTCTGAGGTTTAAGAATCTATCACAAAACAAATTATTTGTCAGCTGAGAACTACACTATTCATAGGAGTATTTAGGGCCTCTTTGTTTGAGCGGAGCTTTTGGGCTTTTAAAAAAGCTGGCTGGTGGCTAGTTGAAAAGCTGGCTGGTGGAGTAGTGATTGTTGGCTTTTGCAATATATACTTGGCTTCTCTGCACACCAAAAGCCAGAAAAGCAGCTCTAAGTGAGCTTTTCAGCTTTTAGTTCATTTCCTCATAAGCTAGCTTTTCAGCATTTCAAAAGCCAGTTTTTCAGAACCTTGTTTGTTTCAGCTTTTCAGCTGGAAAAGCCAGCCTGAAAAGCTGAAACAAACAGGGCCTTAGTATTGTAATCTGAAGTAAGATGGTAAAACTATTTGTAACTCGTTACTTTGATACTCCTTAGACTCTAAAGACTACTTATAGAGTCATCACACCACATGGAGAAGCTAAGTCTTGCCTTCATGGGAGGCTTACCTGGACCCAAGTTATTTTCACTACTGATCTCCACAATGTAGTCAGAAAGGAAACTGATGTAGAGTGTCGTATTTATTACTCCATCAGCAGGATTCTGCAGGGAAGAATTTAGAGTGCGAACATCTGAGAAGGTAGAACCTTGAGTAAAGTCCTGAACAAGTGGCTGCAACAGCTTCAAGTTATGGTGATTTTTATATATTTGAGGAAACAATTGAATCTTGAGCACATTTGAATCTTTTCCTCTGAATGTCTTCAGCTTATCATCAGCATAATTTTCAGAGCTTATGGTACCACCCACAAAGCTCATGTATTTATCGTTCCCATGCTGCTTTGCTGTCAGGTTAAACTGGAAGCCGACAGCGGCAGCTGGGCGCCTTGGTTGGTCAACAAACTGCCAGGATACGTAGTGGTCTCTTGGAGGGATCCGGCAACCATTGCACTTGAGTGAGATAGATGGTCCCTGGCTTGTGTTCTGGCAACTATAGGTCAATAATCTCGACAGAGGCAGCACTCTGAAGTCCAGAAACCCAGGAGTGCCCATTGCTATTGTTGAAGGGGGGATAGCTTGAGCGCAGGACATACTAGAGACAGTGGTTATGTGAAACTCAAGATCATTCACAAATGATAGTAAATCCGGAGCATTAGCTGGTTTAACTCGATGCACTTCGACGTTGCGCTGATTGATAGCTTGATACAAAAGCCTGCGATAAGCAAGAAATGAGTGACCCAAAGAGCCTTGTTACTTAGCGAGCATATTATTCCAGTACTTAAGTTATAAGAACATCACTTACACAGTGACCAATCCAGTTAAGAGTATCAAGGTAGCCACCGAGAACAAACCACCAAGCTCCGTTTTTCTTTTCCTCAATACTTGCTGATCCTCCTAGATTTTGACAAGGTACACCAATAAAATTTTCATAAGGCCCAGAAGGCTTCACATAGATAGAACAAATGAAAGGAATAAACAGTACAAAATGAATGCTGTCCATCTGATGGCTGATGAGTGCGGATATTCTATTGTGTCAATGTTACAAGGGTTTTTGTATTAAGATAAGTTGGCAAGAATCCATTTCATGTTAGCTAGATAAGAAAAAAAAAAATGAAATACCACAGGTAGAGGGGGAATGGGCAAATTGATTTGTTCACAAAGAATAGTTAGTTCATCATCAAAATGCATAATGAAACTGATAAAAGATGCAATACCACAGTGAAAAAAAAAACTCAATGTTGGTAGGGCATTAGTATGTGGTTGATAGGGGAAACGGACCGCCCAATGATTGTTGTGGAAGATGAGGTCGAGGCGGCTAATCCAGAACCTGGAGCGGAAGAGCTTCCTGTGGCTGACAGGGTCCTGTCCGCCGAACCGCGCGGCGGCGCAGAAGGCGAACCAGAAGAGGAGCGCGGCAAGGGCGGCCCAGAGGAGGACGGCCTGGGACTGCGTGAGCCGGCGGATGGTGTCGAGGGAGAGGACCGGGGCCAGGAAGTAGAGGCTCTGGTTACGGGACGCGCCCACGAAGCCCACCTGCCACTCGCCGAACGCTCCGTGGCCGCCCGGCAGAGACACGCAGCTGCTGCCGTTCCCGCCGGCGAGGAGGTAGTACCCGGGGTCGCAGGCGCAGAGGGTGGCGTTGGAAGCGAACATGTGCGGCCCCGCGCACGCCATGGCTGACAGAAGCAGTCAAGCTGCCTGCTGCCGCCAATTTGTGCTCAGGCTGGCAGCCAAAAAACGGAATGCGGACGATTATTCAACCAGTCGCTTCAGGAGTATGGATTGTGATAGTAATCAATCGACTACTCACGCCGCCAGCAGGGAGGTGCAACAAGCTCGGGCGCAGCTCCGGCTCCGGCCACCGAGAAGAAGGATGAACCAGGAGAGCTAAGGAGAGACGAGCAATCAAGATTCTAGAACGATCGAGCTCGAAAAACATGGAAAGGACGGGAGCCCAGGCATCGAATCGTGTTCTTTGCTTTCCTCCAAGGTGCAAGCGCAGCAAGCCCCAGCCTCCTCCCTGCTTTTTCTCCGCTGGTTTTGGGTGGAACTGGTGGGAGGAAGGAGAAGACGGCGGAGAAGACTCCACCAGCTTCCTTCGAAGCCTTCACGATTATAACTCATTTTAGCTTTTAAAATTTGTTTTTTAATATATATTATTTTCATTTTTTAATTTTTTTTTCTAACACATTTTTTCTATCTAATAAATTTTTATCTTTATTTTTTTCATTTTTAACGCATCATATTTTTTCACTTTTTTATAATTCTTCATACGCAGAATTAAAATAATTTATAATTATGAACGAGTGAGTACTGAAAAATAATACAGACACTGAGGTCAGACTTGCATGCAACCGCTTTTGCCAGCTCATCCCCCATCCTTTTTTTATTTTTTTTTTGCCCCACTAAAATAGGTCGTCGATACTTGAGAGGCTCCGGACCTGCGGTAGGAGAGAATTTGAATTTCAGGAGCACTAGTATTTATTTGTCCTCCGAATAATTTAAATGTACGGAATATATTTTGTGTACTCATTTTCGCTTGTGAAATTCCTTTTAAAAAAAGGGCTGAGGCTAAAATTTCAACTACTTTCTTTATCGTGTATTTGTGTAGTGGATTATTTTCACGCATAAAATAGCCAAAAAAGTCAGCAAATAGAAATTGCTCTCTGTGATGAATTGGTATTGGATTATTACGTGTGTTCTTTGTAGGCTATATTTGTATTTGTCAGTTTATCGACCAATTTTACTTAGTTTTTAAAATTTAAAAAAACATTATTTTTTTATATTTTTCGAAAATCAATTATCCAATCAAACCAGATCAATTTGATTAAAAATCGTAAAAAATTGAGCGGTTTTCAACCATTTTGTAAACCTCGGTCTCTCGTTCAAACAGAAGACTGAAACCTTGTTCCGCACATGGAATCCGCTGGTGTCTGTCAAGAACTTGCGCACTGAAACCCAACTAGACCCGGATTTAGAACCGGCTCGTACCCCTAGCCCCAGGATGACGAAAACTAAGAACCAGTGCCGTGTTGATGGAGAATTTTCAATCGACGAACACTACAGAAGAACAGGTATTACCCTTGTCCAGCTCGATCGCGCTGGAACGCTGGTATTCAGCTTCTCCCCACTGAACCCAGGCATACGCAACGAGCAGCCAGCGGCATGGCGGCCTGTAAAGTGTCCGGCCTCGACGTCGCCGTGGAAGACGGTGTTCCGGCCGTAAAGATCAAGGCGGGCAGGTGCGCGTTCGTCCAGGTCCTCGTCGCGCTAACCTTCGTCGCCGTCCCGTACGTGCTCCTCTACGCCTATCGTTTCTCCTTTCCCGTCGCGCACGGCGGCGCCGCGGCGTTCTTGGGCTCGCGCGTCGGGAGAGGCGTCGTCGCGGGGGCCGACGGAGGCGGCGTGCCGGTTCTTGATAACCAAGTGGGTTCTCCCTGCTCGCCGTTGCCCGACCACACCATCTGCTGCGACCGCTCCAACTACAACTCCGACGTCTGCTTCATGGCCGGCGACGTGCGCACGGTCACGGACGGCACGAACCTTTCGCTCCTGCTATTCCCGCCCAGCGGAGGCGGCGGCGGCGCCGTGGAGGAGGAGCGGATACAGCCGTACACGCGCAAGTGGGACGGCATCATCACGAAGACCATCCACGAGGTGAAGCTCCGCGCGGCGCGGCCGGAGGAGGCCGCGGCGCACCGGTGCGACGTCCGGCACGCCGCGCCGGCCCTCGTCGTGACAGCGGGCGGGTACAGCCGCAACTTCTTCCACGCGTTCAACGACGGGTTCCTGCCGGCGTGGCTGACGGTGCAGCACCTCCGCCGCCGCGTCGTGCTCGCGGTGATCGCGTACGACCCGGCGTGGGCCGGCAGGTTCGGCGAGATCATCGCCGGCCTCTCGAGCTACCACGTCGTCGACCTGCTCAGGGACAAGAGGACGCACTGCTTCCCCGGCGCCATAGTCGGGAGCCGGTACCACGATTTCCTCGCCGTCGACCCCGCGAGGCTTCGGGACAACAAGACCATCGTCGACTTCCACAACTTTCTCGCCAAAGTGTACGAGGCCAGGGACCGCGGCAAACCATCTGCCGCCGAGACGGCGGCACGGGAGCAGCCGCGGCGACGGCTACGGCTGGGTATCGTGTCGCGCAAGGGCTGGCGCGTGCTCACGAACCAGGCGGAGGTGGCGCTGGTCGCGGCGTCGGTCGGGTTCGACGTGGACGTCGTGGACACGGGCAACGACGTGATGCCGCCGTTCTCGGCCGTTCACGCCACGGTGAGCGCGTACGACGCGCTGGTGGGCGTGCACGGCGCGGACATGACCGCGCTCCTGTTCCTGCGTCCCGGCGCCGCGGCGCTCATCCAGGTGGCGCCGCTGGGCCTCACGGACCTCTCGCTCGTCCTCTACGGTATGCCGGCGATGAAGTTGGGGCTGCTGTACGAGCAGTACGACGTGGCCGCGGAAGAGAGCTCGTTGAGCCGCAAGTACCCGCCTGACCACGTCGTCGTGGCCGATCCGGCGAGGGCGAGGCGGGAGCAGGGGAGCAAGGAGTGGGACCTCATCGAGCATGTGTACTTGCGCGGGCAGAATGTGACCCTGAACCTCCGCAGGTTCAGGAAGACGTTGGCCAGGGTGCACTCGCTGCTGCAGCAGCGACGACGATCTTTACCCGCCGCAGACGCGTCATCCCCTGAAATATAATTTCAAGCTTATTTTACAACTGCTATATGAATTTTCTCTATTTTCTTTCAATTAATATGAGAATTCAACATTCGTGGATCAATTTGATCATCACAGAACGTGCTCAAAATAATCGAAATCGATTTTTTTAGTCCTCTAAACTGGTTATAACAGCTGCAGAAAGCGAGCAGGGACTTAATGTGTGGGACTTTGAAGCGGCAGGGGATCATCCTTGTTTTCGGACAACTCCGCAATATCAGGCAGGGTCAGCACTACAACGGTTTAAAGTGCCCTGGCAAATCAGCAGTCTAAGAAGAACTGCACATATTTCAAACATCTTTGGATTCAGCAACATTGCTATCAGGGTTTACATGCCAGGCCGGCAGACCATCGCAATTAGTTGGAGTAAACTACATCTGCTTGTCAGCGCACAAAACTATTCAGGCCACCAATACGTTCATTCACGTTCTCCAGTATACTAGTAACAATAATACACGCTATAATTCAACTACAAAAATGGTAAAGTACATGGTGTGACGAGAACCTTGAATTCAAATTCCGGTGGATTTCTGGTTGCCTACTCCGAATAAATTCTCAAACAACTTTGGAGCCATTGGAGGAAGAACCATAGGTACCGGAGCCATGAAATTAGTTATCTTCTCATGAACATGATACCTGAACATATCAATGGGCCCACCCAAAGGAAGGGAAACAAGTTGGGGAAAAAATCAATAATAGCTCATTATGTATGCATCACCACAAAATAATGTAAATAGGTTGGGAAAAATCAACATCATCACATGATGTAAGCATCTTTCAAGAAAGGAGCGAGTGAGCATGAGAGGTAGAGAAAACAAAGACTGCACCTTATCTTCCTGCTCTTTGATGCACGTCGATCAACAAGCTTTCTCTTTTTATGCTGCTGTTTCTTTAGAGCATAAAATGCAGACTCTGCGTATGTATGAAATGGTTTTAATGGATGATCAAGGCCAAACAAAAAAAAAATATAGACCTATATAAAGCATATAACGTAGTAACAAATTCTGCTAAAGCCCTCGGTGTGACATGATCCATGAGTTCCAAGGTCATTGTTTTTTGTGTGTATGGAAATCTCCACAGGCAATTACATCATACTCCAGGGGAAAAGAAGAAAAACAGCAATGTCACAAAAATCTCAATCTCAGAACAGCAACAATTTTAAAAGGGCTCTTTCAAAAAGGCAAACTAGAGTTTAGAATACAAATGAAATATCAGAGAGTACCCATTTTTAAAGATATCTTCTGTAAGAAATCAAAACATTTAGTGCACTCATGATCCCACATGGAAAAAATGAGCCAAACAAAAATTGCACCAGAATTGACAGTAAAAAGTGCAGTCCCTGAAAATGGATTAACCTGATGACCCTCTATCACATGACTCCAGAAACTCTTTGAGCAGTTGTTGATAGAACTCAGAATCGTCAATAAGTTCAGGATCACCCTCCACATTGTGCCCCTACGTGACAGCAAGGAGAATAAATGAGGCCATGAAATGCGCTCCACATATATGTCCCCTAATTTTGCAGCAGAAAACAGTCCGATATCCAACAAACTTGAAATGCAAATATGAAAAAGATCATCTCAATGGAAACACAAAAAATGCAGTTTCATTAGTTCGACTGAGAGGCAGCTAGGCTAGAAATAATTTAATCGTAGAAATGCAGTGTTGCTCAAACCTCCTCAGCAGTTTCAGGATCTTCTGCATCCTGAAAAAATGGATTGGCAAAGGTTAGATGCTAATTGTTAAACATGTGTACAAACATGATTGTTGCACCTTTTTAAAATGCATTTAAATCACCTCCCCAAATACTCCAACAGCAGATTTAGTCAAGTACATCCTGTTAATCATCCGACTTGGGTCTCTCATATAACCAGCAACTTGGTCACTTATGTCCTGTTTGTGTACAACAGGGAAAAAATTAGGCATCAGGTGCTCAAGGGTGATAAAGGGCATAACTGATAGAAGTTAAATAAGCATTCAGGCAACCTGATTAAATGCATGTAGCTTTCCTTTCAGGGCGGCAGCACCCGTTGTAACTTGTATTTTCCTATGCCATTTATCAACCTCGGTATTTCTGAACTTGGTTACCCTGTCAAAAGTAGATAACCAAGATTAGGTTTATTTTGCATGAGCACATACCCCAAGCAAAACTAATATACTTTTAGAACCTCCTTGTGCATGGCAAAACCAGCTGGGGGACAAATCACATTAGCTCAATGAGCTATTTTACGCGTTATATGTATCATTTTAGGTAGCAGTAAGTTGCCTACTAATCATTTACATTATTACGGTTTTAGGAGATCGTGGTTTAAAAAGGAGGAAGAAAGGAAAACCCTATTTGAAAATTACTGAAGACTTCAAGTATGTAGAAGAACAAAACAAATCTTACTACCAGGACCTGATAAGATAAGTATACAGCTATAGAACTTGACATTACTGATTTGTTACGATAGATCTTTACTACTAGTATGCACTTTTTAGAATATGACTGGAAACTGTAGGCATGCAAAAAACTGTAGATAACTGAAGGCATAACATCTAGGAATACTGATCAAGCCTGCCTGTTAGTTTGCACTGCTAATGTGAATTTTACCTTGTATGCGATTTCTGCACTTCTGACCACTCTTCATCCTCTCCGTTCGAGGCAGGTGTTTCTGGCATCAAATTAAGAATTATGAACATATATAGATGATGCCGTGATTTTTAATGGAAGTACTGAACATGGACAGCAGTAATACCATCTGCACCCTTTGCAGCTTGATTACTTTCCAGCATAGCCTATATGTTATGTTTAACACAGTAAGGAATACATCGATAGGGCTAAGTAAAAACCATATTCGGAAGGTAAAAGCATAAACAGCTAATCAAACCTCTTGGAGCTCTAGCATGCTATCAAGAGTCTGCTTTGACGAATTCAGTAGATTAAAGTAGGCTTGCTCTATCTCCTTGTCATGATTGCAGAACCTTGTCTTCATGGGTTCCTGCAAGCGCACAACATGGCAAACATTTGAGCATATATTTTGACGTAACAACAACTCTGTATGAGAGAGAGGTACAATTATGAGGAACCAAATAGAATGCAGGGTGCAATGATTGTGGGAGTGAGACCTGGGGCAACTTATTTGAAGTGGAAAACGCCTTCTGCAGCAAGAACCTCATTTCCAGGGTCTTGTCCCATATCGCCTTCAGTAAGCAGAAATTGGCAGGTTAAGTGGCTTGAAAGCATTGAATACTACATAGCACATGATTGGAGGTATCATAGCAGAACAAAAAAGGTGGGAAGGCACCTTTTGGTTTTTGACCGCTTGACCTTTCAAGGCATCCTCCTCTCTGTGCTGTTTCATCATCTTCGAAACACTTAAACCGCCGAAGCGCACTTCGGTTGTTAGAATCCCCAAAGCTGTGGGCGCACAAAACTGAGCCTCGCCTTGTTACCTTAAACTTTGGGCGCCGGCGGTGGTAGCACCGGCGTGGGAGAGGGGCACACCTCAAGGGGGCTAGGCCGTCTACGGCTTGAGCGCGGGCGGCGGAGGTAATGACCGGGACGAGCGTCTCTGGCTGCAACGACGAGCAAGTTGGAGGCGAAGGCCGTGAGGCTTGTCGGCGTGGGAAAGCTAGGGCATTAGTCGATTGGGCTTTAAGCCAGATGTTACATTATTTACATTATTGGGCCTGGGCCAGAGCTGAACGGCGGCTGTGCCTTTTATGGCGAAGGCCTGAAGAGGAGGGAATAAAAAGTGCCTTGCGAGTGAAATGAAGTGCTAATACAGACTTATAGCAATGCCATTGTTTGGTTACTTTTCATGTTTGTAATAATCACTAAACTTTAATTTGCTTGTATAGATTATTTCTGATGCCATTAGTTTATGCTTCAGGACAGAATAACAATTCCATCTAAATGAACTCATTGCTACAGTGATTTTCTGAGAGCAATTGTTACAGTGATTGATTAGTTCGATTGTTTGCTTTGAGTACTAATATGGTTTTGAAATGCAAGTGATATTCACATTCCCACTTTCGAAAGCATTGAACCGAGGGCACAGTGTAGATAAAAATTATTCCACTTAAGAATATGGGATTTTCAGTGTTAACAATGTACAACCATTCGATTAGAGATGCACCAAAGAATCGATGTTAGTTTTCATACTTTCTACACATAAATCTTTCTATTCTCCCATGGGGTTTGCCAGCCCAGTATAGAGCATAACTCCCACTGAATACCTCAAGATAAATCTCTGTAGGAATCCTTCCCTGCGAAATGGGCACAACAAAAACGATGGCAACACCAGCAATGCAGCGACGTGGGGTTCTTTGCTCCACAGCTCCATCTGTTTGTGTTCAAGTATACTATGTACAGAATTCCTGAAAAAAATAACAGAAAAAAAAAATCAATTTATCTGGCATCAACCGCTGACTAGGCAGAAGCCCGCCAATGACATAGGAGTACCTTGCAATGACGGGTGACGGCACAACTCAGAAATGCACCAGGCTTGCTCGATCACCCCTAAAAACCAAAGTATTGCTAAAAAAAGTCTTTTTCTACAATTGAAAATGGAAAACTTCAACTTTCTTTTTCATCACTTGAAGCCCCTTTCAACGACTGCAAGACATAAATAGAACACTCAATGAAACCAATCTTAGACTGGACATTGTTGAATTTGGAATAAGACTTTCAGAATTTACCTTGTGCTTATACTTCTTCCTTAACTTGATAGCCAAGCGTACACATCTTTTTACATTGATTTTCAGCACATTATCATTGAACATCTAAAAAAAATTCATCCCAAATAAATATCACAAACAAGGGGTTTAAGAGACAGTAAATAAAATAGTTATTGAACTTGCCTTGATTGCATCATCAATTGAGCGAGTCCCTCTGATAATCTTGTAGCGGTTGATTATCAAGATTGCTGCTACACAGAATATAGCTAGTTCCTCATCTTCACTCCTTGCTAATACATTTGCACTCAAATGGGGCATCTGCTGATGCCTTGCCCATATTATAGCACCTGACAAACCACAGAGATGATTTCTTGTGCTGGATTTCACTACAGGATGGCAAGCTCCACAGATTTTACCATTCCTACGATGGGATTTTCTAACTTTGGATTTTCTAGTGAAACTGCTCATCCGATGCACTTCTTTGGCCTCACATGATAAATCATTCCTCAGGTCTACTAGCAATGGTTCTAGACAGTTCTCTTCCAAACGCCTGATTGCATCTTCATCAAAATCAGCAGCCCACATCATCTAAAAATAAGAATAATTGTTACCGGAAGATTATAGTGCAAACAGCATTTTAAACAAATTAATTGCTTTACATTATGCAGTTCAAGTAAATTCATGTAGCCATGTTGTAACATATGAGACTATATGCAGGCCTCTATTTTTATTTCTAATTCAAATAAAATATTAACCATAATTTCACCAACATATCTGGTTCAAAGAATTCTCATGTTAACTTCACGCAAGAATTAGATAGGTAGGACTGTACAAAAATAACACAAATATCCTAAAGAGCCATACCTCCCACATGATCAGTGATTCCTCAAAAGATAGCTCCCGACGAAAAAGCACTAGCAGCATCCGGAAAGCAAAATGAAGGCTTTCAGCACCAATTACTGATAAATGATCAAATAATTCAACATCTGTCAATTCCATGATCTTCCACAATGCTTGCAACTGCTTCATAACTCCTGTTGGCCCCTCCATCTGAAAATTTTCACGCTAAGGAGCAGCAGAACATACATTATCCATCAAGAAGTGAAAGAGGCCGAACTAAAGGATGTTATTCATAAAATTTAAGGTAGAAGCAAATTACCATCCTTCTCAGTAGCATCTCAAAGCACCAAAAGGCATCTGCATCATCCTCATAAATGACAACAAAAGGTGACAACAGATCACTCATGCCTGCAATAACATTATCCTATTTAGCATTTAAGATACATCAAGAAATAATTAATTATAGAACATATAAATCCACTAAAACATGCAAACCTTGACAATATCCAGTGGAGGGGTCAACCCATGCATAAACTGCTAGTATATCTGACATTCTGGCCATATTCCTTGATTCTCCATAAAAATCAAGGTGACTATCTGTTCTCACCACATCAACCACTGCATCAAGAATTTTTTTTCTCATAATTAAAACACAATAAGAAGAGATCACCACAATTGAGCAAAGTGAAGGAAAAAATAACATACCAATTCGATGCAGTGTCCAAAGCCATTCTGAGACCCGATCTTTGTCAGCAACCAAACAACTAGATTGGGTGCCATCAACTAAATCTTCTTCTGGGGCATCTGATATTCTCATCGAATCTATAATTTCTCTACTATATCCAGAATTATCTAACCATCTGTCTTGCTTGTATGCGTCTGACTGAAAAATGGCTGAGTCACTGTTGCTTGCTCGAAACAGGTCATTGGAGAATGAATTTGACTCTATAATGAGGTCTATGTTATTATTTATTTGGAAGCTGTGCATGCGTTCATCCCTAGGCTTTAGCCTTTCTTCAGGAACTGAGAAACTACAGTTACTTTCCTCAACTCCATTGATATCCCCACTACCATTTGCAAACAAGTTTGTACCAGCAAGAGAAGGAAAATCAATGGTCTCACTGTCATACCTTGGTTCACCAATGTCATCATAATCTCCAGAACCTCTAGTATCATTATGCATGTTGAAATAAACTGCTTCAGCTGATTTACTATAGCTTATCTTATTTTGAGACTCGGGTGTGCCACCAGACCCATAATTCCAATCAGACTTTTCTGCTAAACTACAAGGTGCATGTTGTGAAGCTAGCTGACTTGTGCTAACTTCTTCTCCACTGTCAGTTTCTTTGGGCAACGTCCTGACATCCATCAGTTTCGATCCAACAGCGTAAGCAAGCTCACCTGTACCAATGCTTGCATGCATGCTCTGGCATTGTCGGACTAAAGATTGATATTTCTCCCTGCATAGAAAGAAATAAAGCATAAAACTAGAGCGAAAAATTCTCATCGGTGTGAAAATGCAAAGGAAAACATTACAGTCTCCAAGGTTTAAGGATTCCTGTTATGTTCGGGAATGCTATTGACTAGGGAAACCAAAAAAGGAAATAAATCACAAAGGTTGAAAATGGAATTCTGCCCCTCTAAATAGTACTACCTCCGTCCCTAAATTCTTGACACTTTTGACTTTTAGAGTCGTCTCTCGGGGTTTCATCTCTAGCCTATCCCAACTTGCTTGGGACTAAAGGCTTTGTTGTTGTTGTTGTTGTGTTGTTGTTTTGACTTTTAGACACCATGTTTGGCCATTCGTCTTATTCAAAAAAAAATTACAAATATAAACATAAATTAGGCATGTTTAAAGCATCTCTTATTATAAAACTAATCAAACAAAATAAATGACTTTTTTACAAAATTTTGAATAAGACAAATGGACAAACATGGTGTCTAAGAGTCAAAAGTGTCAAGAATTTAGGGACGGTGGTAGTAAGAAATGTTTCATCTGCGCCATCCAAGTAGAGAGCATAACCAAAATTCAGTTATCTGGAGATGAAATCAAATAGGCCAGCTAACCTCGGAACAACCAAATTTATAATTTAGAGATTCGAGAGAAAATCATGGATTGACAAATGACAGCGCCAGTCTATTCCTTGAAGAGCGCACGGAGTAGTAGAAGTATAAACATAAATGGAAAATATGTTTAACAAAGACGCATTATCTTGGAAAATGTTCAAAAATTATCATTATGACTGATATTCCAGAACATGTTACTACAATATCTAAATACTATTTAATATAGTCTTCACATATAAATAGAAAAAATAAGCATTATTTTGAACTATATGTTTTAAATGTTTTGTATATGGATGATGAGGACACTTGGAAGGATATCAAAATTGAGCAAGAACAGTTTGCTGGAGAGGATGCCTAGCAAA
>BCLG01005325.1:9598-28272 GCA_001602295.1 Zoysia matrella | reverse complement strand
GGCACAGCGCTCCCTCACAGATCGGGTTTAGGGATGTCGGTGGGGTGCGGCGGTACGGACGAACTTAGGTCATGAGTTCCGGCCGGCCCCCCACCTCTATTTATTGTGGCGCTGGCGACAGGGGCCCACCAGCCATAATGGGCTGGGCGCCCCCGATCAGGGCGCGATTAGGTCAAGGGCCCATTAAGGCCGTTGGGCCAAAACGGGTGGAGATCACTTTCTAACAGTTATCTACTACTTTGTTACTGATCAATATTTTAAAATTAGAATGAGTACTATTTGTGTTGCTTTGACTTGACAAAAAAAACTCAAGACGCACATAATTTAAAGGGGAATTTCTTAAGTTGATATATACAATAGCTTATCATTGTATCAACTGCAGGTATTCGCTTTGCCATAATTTACAGGAACACGGCGGCTACCTGTGTGCCTATGTTTCTCAAGGACGTAAACGTAGAGCTACATAGCGTCAGTGACTGATCATGTTGATTTTGGTTAGATATGTTAAGCTAGAGTCCCTCCCAGAGGACGATGCACTGAAGTAGGAGCACTAACCTGAGATCTGTTGTGAGGTCCGATCCGTCCCAGTGTGGTGTAGCCGTGTAGGCCATTCATTGACTGGTCGGTGTCAAGAAATGAATTTTTGTTAGAATTTTGTTACAGTGCGCAGTTCATTTAATTAGATTTAATGGTTGAAAAATAGGAGGTACCTACTACTTTTTTTCGATTTTGAAATATTTATATTGTTGATTTTTAACGTCAATTGACCATTCATCTTATTAAAATAATTTATTTAAATATGTAAAATTATTAATGATTTTAAAAATACTATAAATAATAAAACAAATTATATTTGACAATTTGACTTATTAAAAAAATTAAAACCATGATGTAAATAATAATAATGATAATTAATTTATATAAAAGATATTTATAAAAATTTAATAAAAAATGTTCAAATTTGATGTTAAAAATAAAGAGTTAGTACTATAAGAATAGAATAGCCAAATACTTTCTCTGTTTTTAAATTAATGTCGCTGTTAACTTTTACGATCAACTTTGACTATTCGTCTTATTAAAAAAATTTGTTGAAATGTGAAAAATTTTAAGTTGTGATTCAAATAAATTTAATAATAAATTAAATTATATCAAAATATATAAAATTTATTAAATTTTTTTAATAAAATAAATAATTAAAATTAAATTTAAAAATAAATAATAACATCAATTAAAGAACAAAAGAAGCACCTTAAACGGAAAAAAGAGCTCTCCATAAATCTGTGAACGTTGACGAAGGTTAAGCGCATATCGTAGATGACTAGTTGGGCCGGAAGGCCCAGAACGCCTATCTTGCGCTTGCGCATCTTCCATTCTCCTCTTCGTCGCCGCCGTATAAACCCCAGCGAGAAACCCACCACCCCATCTCCGCGGCGGCGGCTCACGGGAGATGGCGTCCCGCCGTGCCCTCCACCTCCTGACGCCCTCCCGCAGCATCTCCTCGACCCCGCACCTCGCCTCCTTCGGCTGGTTCGACAAGATCAAGTCTACTTTCACCGGCAAGAAGCCCGAGGATGCCGCCTCCGAGGCCGACTCCTTCACACTCGTCAGTAAGTTCCCGGTGCGCCTCGGCGCTCCGATTCCTACGTCGGCGCAAATTCCCACGCGGGGACCTGACTATTTTGGGGTGATTTGGGCGTCGCAGAGTTCGCGGACACGATGGAGACGGCGAGGAAGTTGGGGACGTTCAAGAACTTCGTGGCCGGGCGCGCCAGCGAGGCCACCGTCGTCAACGCCTTCGAGAAGCACTCCGCCGTGCTCCGCTATCTCGGCGCCATCGACCCCACCGGCGAGGTGCGCGCCCATCTGTAATTTGTTGCTTGGGCATAGAGATTTAGAAGCAGCTTGACTGTGTGTGTGTGTGTGTGTATGTGTGTTGCGCTTTGTTCTGCAGAAACTCAAACCCAGCGACAAGATAAACGCTACCAAGCACTGCAACTGCACGATTGCGGACGTGGAGCACATTTTGGCCAAGTACACCTGGGCGAAGGAGGCTCAGAAGAAGATTGTAAAGCTGAAGGAAGAAGGGAAGCCAATGCCGAAGACGTTTGGTGAGGTAACTCCATGACAACTGACAACAATGCTAAATTGTGAACCTTATTAAGGTGCTGTTGGATGACATTGGAGAGTGATAATCTTGTTGTTTTGATTTGTAAGGTCATGCTACTGCTACATTACTACTCCCTCCGTCCCCATTTAGTTGTCGTTTTAGGTATGGGCACGGAGATTTAGGATGGTGGAAAAGGTGAGATGCTTGAAACGAGGAGGAGAAAGATAGAGATAGGGATGAATTGAAAATAAAGAAAGGTGTATTGGGAAGCAAGAATGATAAGTAAAAGGGAAAAACTTGTGAACTCTAGGATGACAGGTAATTGAGGACGGAGGGAGTATTAATGTAATAGGGGAGAAATGGCTGTTATGCATAATGAGAACAACAAATAGTACATACCAGGAACATAGGCAAGGTAAAAAAAAAAAAAGATTCCAATAAAATGCTTATCATCTTTCTGTAATTTCAAGTTGTAAATGCATATGCAGTTAGATTAAGCTCATCACATCATAAGGAGTGTGAGGTTGTGTTGTTTGTTGTAGATATACGTGAAAGTAAACATTTAAGTCTGTGTTTTCCAACTTGAGGTGAAATGATCCGTCACTAGTGCAGATGGTATATCTGTGTGTTGAAATAATCATATGGTCTCCGCAGGTTATGTTTTTGGTACCTTGTTTCAGTTTCCTGTTTTTAGTGTGGACATGTTTGATGTATCTGACTTAAGACATGCTACCTTTTAGCAAATGCTTCCCTTGGTTTTCTCTTCACTGTAAACAACCTTTTGGGAAATATTAAGAACCTTTGTGGACTACTATATGTAATTCATTCAAGGAAAGTGTAGAATACTAGTATTTCACTCCATAAGGTGGTCGTTTTTCTTCTTATGTTATCACTTATTATTTTGGATTTCCATCTTGTTGAAATCAATTTTTTCGCTTGATATAATTTTGCTGATTAGTGTTCATTTCTTGCAATTGTCCTGTGACTGATAACCCACACCTTGTTTGTAGGTGCAAAATCTAATGGGATCTACACCAATGGACGTTGGAAGATCTAATCTGGCAAAGAGCGGTCAGATAAGTAGGAATGCTCTGTGCCCATGTGGGTCTAAGAAACGTTATAAAAGGTTAGACGCTTCCAGGCCTGGTTCTATCCCTGTCTTACTGTGCTCACTTTGATTTGTTCGGTTTAATATCCACACATTGTAGTTGATTGGTAAGCTTTCCTTGGGGAATTGAATTGCTGTGATTACAGGCACGTGCTGTTATGCCTCAAATACTTGTTGCTGAATACTATTACCAAATAATGATGCTTGTTAGATAACTTTTCTAGTCCATGATTGTAGCATCTGGGTTTTCAGGTGTTCATATAGGACTATGTTTTCCCCTATATTATTAGACTAATCCCAGTGGGGAGTATCATGCAGAGTCAAGGAAGAGACGCATTATACAGCTTTAGACAAGATTGCTAGAAATCATGTTCAACTCTATTTCTTTCTCACACCATATCTAAAATTTTAAATGCTTTGAGGAACCTAGGAAACAACAAAATAGTGTCATTGGAGAGGTTGTATCATGCTACATTGTTGACATGGTACTCTTGGAATTAGCTCTGTGATGTAATATATATGGGAGCAGTCTTACGTCTTGAAATACTTGCTGGCATACAATTCTGGTTAGTAATGTTTATCTCTAGTTATTATGTTGTGTCATTGCTGCCTCGATTTTGAAGGTGCTGTGGAGCTTCTTGAGATGAAGAACGATGCTTTGTTTTGTTTGCACCTGCTAGCCAGAAGATGCTGTGATCAAGTAATGCTTTCTGCAATTCTCATCGGGAGCAGCTGGCCTTTTTCCTCGCAGCAATCTATGTTATCTCGCTGATACAGACCTGACTTTGAAACTTTAAAGCATCATAAATGAGCTATGTATTACTACACAAGAAAACCCTCAATTTGTCTTATTGATCTGTTCATGTAGTTAGATCTCAGCATTTTGATGGTTTCTTCCAGGTTAAGTTTATTTCAGCGACAAGCTTAAGTATGTTTCAGCTGCTGCGTAACATTTTACATTCTAGGTAGCTTGAAGTGCGGACTTATTTTCTCCTAATTGTTCCTGATAAGTTTCAATGTTCTGAAGGGCGCATGAGTTTTCCAGATTTATCAGTTGAAATTTTTTCTTGTAAACAATGATTAAATTTTTACCAGGTTTGAGGAACTTGTAAGATCATAACAATATTTACATAACAGACTGACGCACTGTGGCATAACCGCTTCAAAAATCATGCACGGCTTGCCTAAGATGAATTTCGGGTGATATTGGATGATATTGAATAATAATATTCAAATAATATAACATGAGTAATAATATAAAATATAAAAAATTAATTAAAGTTTTACAATAAGATTCAATTAATTTTAGAAGAGATAATTTTAAAACAGAGTTTAAAATATAATAGAAAAGATATAAAAATGAAACAATAATTTTTTAATATAAAATATATCTTACTCTAAGACACGTTTTATTTCTGAAGAAGAAACCCAGTCAACAAACTAGTCTGCAGAGGATTCATCTTCAAACATCATTTTGTCATAGCAGTCACACTAGCTACAAAGAGAAAAAGCTAAAAAAAAAAAACAACAAACCGTAAGTATTAATTACTTAGTAAGACTTACTGATAAAAAATGGTCAACTACAGCTGACTTTTAAACATAAGAGGCTGACTCATAGAGGTGATTATTTATATAAAATATAGCACTATCAGTGGATCTTTACTTTTAACTTTTAGCGGTAAGTTATGTTCACAAAATGTAAATTTAATTTATACTATAAGCTACATCAAACATAGTTGTCAAGCAATTGCTTATAAATTAAGCAAATATTTCATATTATTATTATGACATGACATAGTGAACAAGCGGTACTCGTTACTGTGAGAGACAGCGATTATAATCGATTTACATCAGCCGAGAAAACCCGAAATACACGACACGTATGCGCTTCCTGAAAGCCGCACATGATAACCTTCACAACAATCCCATAAGATTGGCCCGAGGCCTACCGCTCTCAAACACATAGTCCTCCGTGAGATCACCATGTCGACACGTATGCGCTTTCTGAAAACCGCACATAATAACCTTCACAACAATACCATAAGATTGACTTGAGACCTACCGCTTTCAAACACATAGTCCTTCATGCGATCACCATGTCGGATGTATCTATAGTTAGATCCAAGGCTTTTCTGTACTTTCTCGCCGAAAGAGATGTAAAGGAGACATTCAACCACTACGCTATTGAGCTACATCGATTTTCTGAGTCCCATATTCCCATTATGTAATCGAAACTATTCAAACTTGCTCAACAAAGTCACACTCGAATCGGTCTTTAACCGATACAGACAAACCTACAATACTCTGGCTATGAGTCCACACAGAAAACATGCGTTCATGCTAAACTACTCCCTATCCGATCTTAGGATTATCATTTTATGAGATAAGGGTAATCAGAGTAACCACCTACAGCTCTCAAGTGAGGTTTTTCGTTCACTCGACTTCTACCGTTAATTATGATTTAACCTAGCTTTACATCGAGTTACCTGCACCAATATACACTCAATATGGGTAAATGACACTATCATACATCCTAAGGTTCCAAACAACTCATACAACTTAATGCACAATACATTAACTATACAATATATGGTGATAAAATAAAAAAATTAAAAATAAGGTTAATACACAAGAGTTTGCCTTCGGTTTGCTGAGAATTAGCACACACAAAAGGAAAATCTTCAGGGACGGACGTCTGTAAAGCAGCTAGAGCAAGCTGGCCTTCCGCGTCATTTCCTAAATGCATGAATGATAAGTTGACGTTTAGTTATGCACCTAATATCATTCTAAGTTTTAACTTGCCATCGCATGTGATGATAAGTTTACATGCGATGAGATGCTTATGAATGCATATGACAAAAAGTGTTATCCGAATGTATGAATTGAGTTTATTAAATTAACGCGCTATTGTAATTATATGGCAAGGTTCTAATTTTTATCTAAAGAAATAAATTTCTATACTACCCTAAATGGGTCATAATAGGAAAATTACTTCTAAATTTATTAATATGGTTCTTAAAGGTATAAACTAAAATTTTAGTCACTCATAGTATTAATAAGGCCGTAAACTAATTTTTGAACAAATTTTATAATTTATTATTAACCTATGAATTTATAATGAATTAATCCCTAACTAAGAGTAAATAATCATTTATAAATAATCTATAAGCACATAAATTATAATTAATTATAGGATGACATAATTTAATTAGTATAAGCTAAATATAAATTTTTCACATTTTAATTATGTATGACAATGATGATATGCACAAATGCTCAATGCATATTATTTAATTATTAAAATTATTACTAATGCATAAAATGCAATTTTTATAGTTCAAAAATATTATACATGACTAGAGGATTTCAATGATATATTATTTGCAATTTTCAGAGCTAAGATGCATTTTCTATGGATTTTGCAAGTCTTAAACCATTTTCTGATTAATTTATTTAAATATTCTCGCGAGAATAAAAGAATAGGTGAATGGGCGGTTTGGCCTGCTTGGCCAACTGGGCCGTGAAGCGCCGTCCCAATAGGGAAAGGCCCCCGCGGGGCAGGCCGCTCGGCCTGGGTGCGCTGGAGGCCAGCTCCAGGCGCGCGGCTCCGATGGCCAGCCGGCCATGGCGGCCTCACGCCGGCGCACGGCGGCGCACTCGTCGGAGTTGCGTCTCCGGTAGCGAAGCACACATCAAAATGGCCTACAGCACGAGGGGAGTGCGGAGATAGGGTCCAAGGGCGGCGTTACCCACCGGACGGAGGTCGACGGCGGAGGCGGCTCGGGAGGAGCTTCGACGAGGTCGTGCGGCCGGAGGCGTCGACGAAACTCGAAGGACTTCGTCTTTATAGCTTCCCGGGAACCTGCAGAGGAGCGGCGTGGAAGTCGTCAACGTCGAGGAGGCCGCGGCGAGGCTGCCGTCAGCGAGGCCGTCGAGTACAGACGGTTGACGCGGTTCGGCCTCAAAATTCTGCGCAAAACCTCGAGGAATCGGCCGAGAAACTACAATAGAAGGCGCGCCCTGGCAGGAGCTCTAATATTTGGAAAGGAATCGATGTCCCTTCACCGAGATTCGATGGATTTAGCCGGAGTTCGGCCGGCAGCTTCAAGGCTACAAGATTTGGGGAAACTCGAAATTGGAAGGGCGCTTCGGGGAAGAGGCTAGGATGGCGTGTTCAGCAGCTTGAGTGCGAGATGGCACAGCTGCTTGCTTGGAAGGAGGACTGGGAGTGGCTCGGCCGGGGCTCCTTGATGGCGGCGGTGCAGGGAGGCGATTGGCTTGCGGGAGAGGAAGAAATGAGAGAGAAATGGGAGAGAGCGACGGCCTGGGGTATTATTCGCCTGAGGCTTGGTGGCCACGTCGCGGGGTGTGTGGCGCACATGCACGGAAGCTCCAAAGAGGTGGCGGCACCTGTACGGCTGCGGTGGTTGCCAGAGGTAGGGGAAGGGCGCACTGGGTGCCTGACAGGTGGGCTCCAGCTGCCAGCGAGTGGTCCAGTCCAGCATAATGCTTAATCATTTTGTGCGAAAAAAAAAGACAAGCAAACAATCTCAAAAAGAGTTAAAATTTGGCAGAACATTTCTTCAATATGTGGTCTACAAAATAACCAACATGCACAGATTTTTGTCAAATAAAATGAAAGATATGAAAATTCAAAAAAGATGTCCTAGCAAAATATCTCTAATGTGAACAAAAACTTAGCGAAGATGTTCTTGACAAAGTTTTCTACCATACTACCGACATGCACAGGCACATCTCAGAAATATTGCAAGTTATAGAATTTTAAAAATAGCTAACTGTTAAGCAAAAAGCAGACCTGAAATTTGACAAGACAATAGAAAATTTTAGAAAAAACAACTTTTATTTTAGGATCATGTTGAATTTTGATATGATTCAAAACTAGGAGATTTAAAACTAGGTATTCATTAAGGATTTAGTCTTGGATTAGAATAGTTTGAAGAATTCGACCAATCCTTAATTTCATTCCAAAATTGAGTTCCCTTAATTCATAGCTCGTGTTTTTAGATGTTCTGAGCTTTCTCTTTTTAAAAGGTTTGAATTCAAAATTTGAATTTAAGATTTTTATTTAAACCGATTTCTATTTCTCCCTTTAAACTTCAACACATCTCTCCATTTCGGTTTCTATTTCTCCCTTTGAACTAACACATCTCCATTTCGGTTGTTCGTTTACGACAGCAAGAAATGTTACACGCACTTTGTTTGCAATGTAACTCAACTCGGATCTTCAGCTGCTATAACCGTGTCTAATAGAGAACGAGCATCTCATTATGTTGAAATTCAAAAGTGCACTGCATATCATCATGAAAAATCTACTTTTCATAATGCTAACAGAAATGCTGGGCTGTTGCTCTATTCTATGATTTGACATGTGGTTGCCTACAACAAAAACTGAGCGGCAGATGGCACGGCAGCAACTACGTGACCTATCTTACTCCTAAATTCATTTTGTTGGGCGTGACCATGTCGTCTCTGATGTAAGGCTGTTTCCATAGTAGACCTGCTTAGTAGATTCATCCAAGTATGCCTGTTCAGCGAGAAACGAAGGGGATTCAGCAACTTTTTAACACAAATGGTACAACGTATATCAACAAAGTCAATTTTGATCCAATGATCAATGCTCCCAGATTATGTTTGTTCAAAGCAGATGCAAGAAGTGAAGAAACAAGTAGTTCTTGCAAGCAACCTTTTTACGAGCAAGCATTATGGCAACGTTTAAAGAAAAAGATACACATACTGACCTGCCAACCGGAAGGAAGACCCTTGGAGAGCTCTAAAAGATTAGGTTCAGCGCTACTTAATGGAGCAATTGTAGACTCTTCTTTTGCCTCTTTCTTTGCTTCTGCTCTCCTCCATTTCACACGGTCTCGCCTGCAAATGATCCAAAGTCAAAACAGTAAAGATTAATACAAGAACCTGCATAAACAGACAGGACCACCAATGTACATAGAACAACGATGGTATTTACAGTGCTGTCAGAATTCATAATTAAAAAAAGATCGGCTTGAGTTTTATGAACATGGGGAACTTTTGGGGACGTTTGGGGAGCTTAAATTTGGACTGAACCCAACTATAAAATGAAAAGAACAACAGTATACATTTCAAGAAATAGGCAGAGCCTGAGCATCTTTCCAGTGGTTTCCAGCAATGTAAACATCAAAAGTTTCTCACAAATCTGTTGGCTGGACTTGAACCAGTTCTCACAAATGTAAACATCGAAAGTTCTCACAAATGTGTATAATATATGGCACTGACAAAAGATTACAACAATGATGTATTGACAATATCAACCAATCAGAGTAAAATAACACATGATAAAGGAGCAGTACCAGTCACCACGGACAGGAACAAAATTAGCATTTTCTTGGGCTTCTCCACTTGCTATCTGTTGTTTCCGCCATTCCTGAATCAAATGGAACATAACTAAATGTGAAAACTGTGGAGGCAATTTTGTGCGTATGGATTAAATATGAGATAGATGAAGTTACCTCTATTTCTTTCTGGCGTTTTCTTTCTAGAGCTTCCAAAGCATTTTCAGGTTCTTCCTCTTCATCTCGAAGCTCATCTTTTGCAGCTTTCCACTGTTAGAACAAAAAATAGTGAGAATCTGCTTCAGCAAAGGGACGCTACCAAGGCTGTGTTCGACATAGCTCCATCTCCAAGATCCATGCTGGAGCTGGAGTTTATAACAAGGGAAAATAAAATGTCTATGATTTTTTTTTATTTTTAGTCTAAAGCATAAATAAAAATAACTTAATAAAAACCCTAAACTATCTAGTATCCACAGATCCAGCTCTTTCATAAAAACGCTACACTATCTAGTATCCACAGATCCAGCTCCATGAATGTCTGAAGCTAGATATAAGCAACTACAAGAACTCCATGAATTTTCTGGAACCCTCGAACCCCTGCCCCAACCTTACACAGCGGCACCATAGCCTATGTGAGAATGACTAACGTCCTAGGCCAGGCCTTAGATGTGTGCTTTGGGGTGGCCACGTGAGACAAACAACAGGGTTTTCTTTGAACCCAGACTAAAATTCGCACCCACGGAGAGTCAAACACAGGACCCGAGGAGTGCTACTAGAGCAAACTAACCAACTAAGCTAAAGGCCACCAAATATGCCCTAACAATTATCTATAAATTACTACTTACTTCATTTTAAGCTTTACCAAGAAGACAGGTCTGCCTTCATTATACTGATAAGAAGAAATTAGTGGTAACTATGAAGGGAAAAATATAGAAGAACACAGAAACACATGTTCAAATGAAGCTTCCAGGTCTGCCTGACATTACATATATTGCACAAACTAAGTTGACTAGGAGTGTCATCCACACTAACATTTAGAAGATGAGAATCAAAACCTGGTTTGCTGGGCGACAAACACCCCTACTATGCAATTTATGGATATTCTCATTACACATGTTGAACACAAGAAAATAAAACATTTCAAGGTATTCTTTCTGCTTATTGGTAAACAAACGCCAACTCAAATCAACAATTGGTTTACCCGTGAAATCAAAAGGAAATACAACAAAATATGATATCTATTAATAGATAAAGAAAAAATGACTGCATATCTCAATATATCAAGTTTATGCAACTACACTTTATTGGCTCTGTGAACAAATAGGAAGATTAAAATTCAGCAACAAATTTCAGGGGGCAAATCAGCATCAGAAGTACATTCATGTTTGAATAAATGTGTAGTGTTATTTTAGTTAGGGCAAAAAAAATCATCATTTGCACCCGTGAGTGAAGACAGCCTTGGATACGAAGGTTGTGGAGAGCTACCTTATCTACCAGACTTGAAACCTTCTTATTAGATCTCAGCGATGATGTAACAGGAACAGCTCGCTTCTTGGTACGAACAACTACAAATTTAAAAAGGCCAAACATTGCTTTACTTGGATAAACAATAACCAATAAATCAAGATAAAATGCCACCATGAAATTGAAAGGGAATACCTTTAGCCTGATTAATGGTACTGGTAGAAGCCTGCGAAGAACTTCCAAGCATGGATGTTCCAGCAGCTGACGTTGTTACTGCAGATTGGCTCAAAGGAGGGGCACCTGCATCCTTGGATATCACTTGGTCTGACCCTTTGGATGTGGGATCCAAAATGTTATTTGCAGAAACAAGAGAAGTAGAACTTGTGATGTCTACTGCACTGCTAGAAATGGCAGAGACCGACGAAGAGTAGTATCCACAATTTTCAGCTGCTACTCCACCAGCAGCCGTCGGTACTGAAGGATAGGCATAATAAGAGTCTGGGGCAATAGATGTACCATCAACAGGAACAGAAATGCCACTTGCAGATAATGGTGCATAATATAAATGCTGTTGTGCTTGAAGGACATGAGGCCCACTCGCTTGCACATAGTAAGTGGCATTTGTACCTTCTGTACCAACAGCAGCATAGTATTCCAGACCTGCTACTGTATAGCCAGTATTTGCTTGACCTATATATGGCTGAGGAATTGCTGCAGGGTGAATATATGATGCAACTGGCTCTTCTGATGGAGGTAAAGGAGCTACTTCGCTATCAGGTAGTGGAGGTGGAGGAGCCGGTTCACTATCAGGAGGAGGTGGAATCCATTCCTCTTCTGGAGGTGGTGGAGGAACATCATTATCCTCTGGAGCAGGACCTCCCAATGATGGCAAACTCTGTGAACTTACTTGTTCAGATATAGGATGCTCCTTAGTTACACAATTTGAATTCACCTGCTCTTCAACATCATCTTCGTCAACTTCCATCTCCACATCCATATCTTCATCATTGTCGACTTCGACTTTCGAAACTTCTGCTTCAGCATCCTTATCATGTGAACTTTGAGCAGATGATGTTGGAACAAGCTCTTCAGTCTTAACATTTTCACCAATATTAACCCCAGCACTATCCTCAAACTTCAAATCATCACCATTGGTGGCTGCAGTTCTGTCGACTTCATTAGGTGTGTTCTGTTCTGAAACCTGTTTCTTCAAACATCCAGGTTCTGTATCTGTACAGTTGCTAGTTTCCAACTTGGAAACAGAAGAGTCTAGTTGCTTAAGGTGCACATCAACATGTAACCACAATGGGAGCAAAGAAGATCCATATGATGAGAGTGCATTGCAGTCTGAGATTCGTATCCCAATTTCTTTTCTAATCAACTCAAGACCTTCAACAGAACTATGGAGCCTACAATGGATAAAAATTAGATTAGTTTTCTAAGTATGCTCTAGGAAGAAGAATTCCTGCAAAGGACAGAAGAGATGCCTAAAGATGGTAGCAAGCACCTTTCCAGCTGATTCAATCTTTGCAGCAAATCCTCACCATATTTCGCAAGCTGCAAGGGATCAATGTCCACATGACTCGCAGCAGATGCAGCATAAACATAAGCATCTTGAGTAAACTGTTCGCTTCCACACTCCACTCCTAAAGTAGCATAAGTTGCTGTGCCGTTTCCAACAGATGCTTCATTCGGATATGCTTCCAGGGCATTTTGGGGGATGATCAGTGCTTGAGCTTCAACTGAATAGTCCATATGAGCAGTGGGAACAGAAGCAACTTCTGAAGTCAATCCATTAGGCATCTCCCATGAAGTTTCTCCTGTAACAGTGTTCCAGTAATAACACTGATTGCTCTGTTCGTGCATTACTGCTTTCCAATTCCCACCCATGTCAGCAACAATTTGCATGCCAGAAGTATCAGGGATGTCTTCAGTTGCTTTCATGGTATTGATCTCCAGGGCTGACTCAGGAGCAACAATGTTTTCTTCAGCAATACTTGTGCAGTTCTTAATATCAACAGCTTGAGGTGCATCCTGTTGCTCGCCAACAGAAGCTGCATTGCCATTATCATTAACTGTATCCCCATGCTCTGGAGCAACCTAAAAAGCAAACATATATTATTATAAGATCAAAAAAAAAAGAGTAAGATTATACACGAGAGAGATGTAATATCAACAATGGAATACCAGGAAGCTGAACAGATGAAGTATCGCATGAAGCACAATTCTGATGAGAAAAATATATAAAAAAAAATCTCAGGGCATTTAATCTCAACTTATTCAAAAGTTATCAGCCTCTAAGCCCTTTTCCAACATCTCAACTTACTCGAGATATAGTGTACCCCTTTTGTTTCTAACTGATCACATGAGGGCACTTTTAGTTCATTTTGAAATAAAATGGTTGTCCTAACGGCATCAATTATAATCGAAGAGAGTAAAAAACTAGATCATGTTTTGTATGTTAGTAAACCAAAAAGGTTCTGCTTGGTTGACCTAAGTTCAGCTTCACGAAAGGGTTACATGACAGAACAGACTGAGGAAGCGAACTACCTTAGCATTTGCATCTCTTGGACTTCCCTTAGTTTCACCAGTGGGTTGATCTGCTGTTTCCTCATCCTCTTCTTCATCATCACTATATTGCCCAAGTAATGCTAGAGGATTCTCCTTCTTTCCTGAAAAATACAAATGCGGGTCTTAGTCTCAAAAGGAAAGGTGTTCTGCAGCAGTTTATATCCATTTCAACAATACAAAAAAAAAAAACCGATTCTGTAAGTTGGTTTAGTTGGTTAGGGGCTACTAAAAAAGAAAGAGACATACGAACCGAAGGCGCAACAATCACATCCTGAAATCTCCATGCTTAGATGCTGCCAGAAGAGAATACCCATAGGCATTTACTCAATTTTGAGTGGCAGCTCAGTCTGAAGAATTTACTCAATCTTCCTTGCAAGCTGGCAACCCTATATGTACCTCACAACCAGATATGCGGAGTGTATACATGCTTGTACAACAAATCCAAATTTCCACCATATTTATGTTCCATAGCATGTCTTCTTTACATATCCCTTGGAAGGAAATTGATGAAACCCACCTGAAGAAGATGGTGAACTGTGAACTACAGTTTGTTGCTCATGGTTTTCCCCTCCTACTTCCTCTTTCTCCGATGCCTCACCTGCAAGTTTCAGATCAGCAATTAGTTTATTTGAAGACGATATCTCACAGTACTAGAACACCACAGGTTTTTGACAAAACTTGTCTTATTTATATAGGGATCTGCAAAACATTTGGTAGAAATACCAGCACAGGAACATGGAACGATACTTATCAGTTACCACCCATATATATAGTAAAGACCAACAAAAATCAGCATGCCGACTATCAGATACTAAGCTAAGCAACTCGACCTAAAAGGCTCTTCCTTGGTCCCCCAATCGAGCTGCAACCACTCACTGAAGATCTGCGGACTCAAAGGTCCAAACGAACCCTAACCGTATACACTACGACCAGACCACAATAAGCTTCAGGTTTTCAAACTACTAAGCGATACAATCTCGGCGGTTAGCCGTAAGCGGTCCGCAACAGCTCGCGCGAACCGATCTCGAGACATGTCAAGAGCAACCACGGAATCTACTAGACAGGACCCGGGGGGACGGAACTCACCGGGGGAGGGATCGAGGAAGAGGTCGAGCTTCACCCTGCGGCCGGCGGCGGCCATGGCCGCCATGCGGCGCTCCTTCCTCCTCCCCATCGGTCCGGCACCGAAGGGTCGGGTTCTTGGTGGGCTCGGGAGGGCGCGGAGCGTGGAGCTAGGGTTAGGGCTTGGAGATCGAGGACGAGGTGTGTCTCTCTCTGCCTACGGGGGATCCGAAGGGGAGCGACCAGCGAGCACGAGAAGACGGGCGGATGGACGCTTCGATGGAAGCCCACTGCCCCTTGCGTTCTGCCACGGTTTTTTTTTTTTTTTTTTTTTTTTTTTTGAGAGGTGCCACGGCTTTGCGGCCGGCTGCCGCGTAGATATAAGCAGGCCGTTCGGCCCAATAGGATAGTCTTCCACGGAAGGGAAACCCATTCGTGAACCTTACTCCTTACGGCCCATTAACTTGCATTCTGTTGCTTTCCCGCTTAATAACACTGCTCTCTTCTTTCCATTTTTCACATAGCATGGTGTTCACCTGATAGTGAAACATGGATACTAGTAACAGTTAGGAATGGAGGAAGTAGCTACCAGGGAAGTTAGAAACCTCATGGGTAGCCGCTATCTTTTTTCTTTTGAACCATATATTAATATTGATAGATGTCGTATTAAAAGTGAAGAAGTCGATATTATAACAAATTCTAGTTGGTTGGAGACATGTTCATATTGACATTTAAGTTATGTTTCTCTTCAAAGCATTAAATATTTATCGTGATCCCCAACATGCATGATGTTACACAGATAAGTGGTAATCTAATCGCGTAACCGAATCTTCCTTGTCAAGAGGGAATTTAATGCGATTAGATTAATTGTCCTATAGAAGAATTAAGGGAGTGACCTAAAATGACAAGCTTCCTCAAGTACTCCGTAGTATGCTTTTGCAGTTCAATTGACCAATGTTCGAAACATTAGCACCATAGCGCCAAAACGCACAAAAGATCGAATCCGAGCAATAATGCAGTTCCCTCCACTCAGCCGCTCGAGGATGCATGTGTGCTTAATACTGATGCAAAGCCATCAGAGCCAAAGCAACGACGAGCCCTTCGCCAGGATGCCATCCATCCGCGTGCTAGTTCTAGTAGACTGGATAGAAAGAGACGCGTCCGGGCACCGGAGACGGCGTCGCATCGGCATCGGCGTCAGCATCGCATTTCCAAGGAATCTGATCCGGAACCCTGCTGCTAGCCGGAGGGCGACACCGGCGACGACGACGGCCGTAGGTAGCAGCATCGATGGCCACGTCCTGGCCGCGACGGCGCTAGTGGAAGTGCTCGTCGCCGATCCCATCCGAATCGGGCAGCCTCGACCCTATCCGAACCGGGTATATGTCCGGCGGCCGCCACGACGACGACGCCATTGGATTGGGCGTCGACATGCATTTTTTGGAGTGTAATGGCGCGCTTGTTTGCAGACGATGAATCAGCGCGGAGGCTGTATCTGCTCAGGGCGACGTACACTTGTTCATCCTTGGCCTGGCAAAATGGAAATTGGCCAGCTTAATTTAGGACCCAGATTTGGGGCCTTTTGAAGGAGTAACTCTGGATGCTGCCATCTGACCAAACCATGTGCGTAGGCGCGGTGACAGCAACCGGAGTCGCGTTCGATGAATGCCTGACAAAACGGAGGAGTTGGGTTGGATGTCTGGTCTCATGTCTGTCGATGTTTACTTATCCTTCCTTGCATTTCATTAAACATTTTTACAGAGTACTGCTTTGCAAAATTTGTTGCAGACATGATAACCAGGTTCGTAGACTGCGACTCCAAAGCTTTGATGCCGTATATTACATGGAGTACTAGTAACTTAGAACAGTATGTTATATACAAAACTATATATTTACGTATCTGAAAAAAATGTAAAGGGTCGAGTGTTTACTCTCACTGATGCATGCGTAAGAGGTGCATGCATCGTCCTTGCTGAGAACCTTGTAGATCGAGGTAGGAGGGGAGCAAACTCGACCAATCTTTATCATAGAAAAGCTCTTGTACACAGCAGTTCTGTCTCTATTAAAGGACATATGTATGGTCAACCAAAGAGAACTGCCGGCAACGTCTCTCTTGGCAAACATCAAAGAAGAGGCCCGGACTTGGGCAGTGGCGGGAGCTCGGCACCTATTGCCGCTTTGTCCATAAGAGCAATTTTTTCTATTGTAAATAGTTAACTTCAATTTTTTACTTGGAGCCTTGGCTCTCCATATCTGTATACCCTTCTTTAATTAATGAAATTGGCTTGTCTCTGCTCTTCTTGGCTTTTTTCCCGTAAAAGAAGCCAAGAATTTTGAAATGTTACTCAAGCTGTACTTTGTGGAATTTTGGACATAATCCATACAATTAGGGGCAATTGCAAAATAAGTCTTGTTTTACACTTCAATTCGTAAAATGGTTATCTTTTTTAGACTTTGCAAAATCGGTCTTATTTTTCGAAGTCCTCTTTAGTGGTGACAAATTTTAACAATAAAAAAATAAAAATAAAAAAAAGACAAAATTGCCCTCTCTTATCCTTACTTTCTCTTGAGTCTACGTTCAAAAATATTTTACATTGTTTATTGCATATTTAAAAATATTTTAAGTTGGGCTAACAAACCATCTAAATTTTTTAAAATATGAATTTTAGATGCCATATATGCAAACTACTCAAAACACGACAAATTTTGCAAAAACAAAACAAAAATAGGATCAATTTTGCAAGGTCATATATGTCTTGTCATGTAATATTTAACGCAGTTAACACCACTTGATGGAATAGAACCAATATTGTGCTTCGGATTTAAAAAACAGGACATATTTTGCAAAGTCTAAAAAAGAGAACCATTTTAAGAATTAGATGTTGGAATAACTGATCTGCAAGGCATAAAAACAGGGCATGCATCAGAAATCTGTAATCAGTTAAAAATCCCACGAATTCAGGAGATGAAGCAGTCCAAAGAAACATTGCCATGCACATGTAGATGATAAGATCGCGCTCTGATTGGTGGACGCAACTAACTCATAGTTGTGGCCCCAGATCAAGCAGCGTCACAATAAAAGAGGACGGTGACGGCCACCAGAAGACACCCATGAGCTCAGAAGACACCCATGAGCTCTCTGGCAGACTACCCCCAACAGAAAGAATCTTGATTAAAAGAAGGCGTTGGGTCGATCTGAAGGCCTCAACCCTTCCAAGGCTGTCCCCAAGCAGTGCCGTTGGAGACCTGAAGGGAGGAGGTACCTTTCATGAGATCGACCACATCAACCAAAGGTGAACTCAACAGATCGACACTCAACAGATCGAGTACAGCAACATCAAACGAGTTCAAGCGCCATGGACGACATTGAATGTAAGACCACCAAATTTCACATCTTATTTATGTGTTCATGTGTCTAGGCTTTAGATCCGAAGTCACTAAGTCTCTAAGTTTAAGTTCTACATTTGGTAATCAGAGCCGGACTGTCTTAGATCATGAACCAATTATGTTTAATTGCACTGTTTAGATGCCCTAATGGCGCTAATTAAGGTTGATTAGTGTTAATTATTATGTTTATGGGCACTGTCATGATCATTACATTAAGATCAGAAGGCATTAGGTTAAGATTAGAGTCGAACCCCTCTGTCACGCCACCAAAACCGAACACAAACAGGCACCATTGGTAAACTCTAACCCTAATCCTATGAGTTAGTAGGGATAAGAGCACTTAGCTTTTAGATCTATTGGAGTCGACGCCGGATCATGTGCCCAAGGTTGTCGATGCGTCGGTGAAGCCCACTTTAGCGAAGCAGTTGGTGCGGCCATCAGACTCGGCGCGTTGAAAACCAAATCTGGGTTGTGACCGGCGCGGCCCTGAGTGGCGCGCATCCGGCGCGGCCATGAGGAATGGGTGACCAGTGCAATTGGCGGCCATGAGGCTCGGCACGCTAGGCGGGCGACCGACAAAACCGGCGGCCATGAGGCGCAACACACAAAGCGCGCGGCTGGCACGATGCGCATCAGTGGTAGCACG
>BCLG01005324.1:4705-27476 GCA_001602295.1 Zoysia matrella | reverse complement strand
GGGACGGTGCGCGGGCGCGGGGATGCTGCGGAGGTGGAGGCGCCGCCACCGCCGTGACTCGACGAGGTGCTGACGGCGCGGCTGGTGAGGCGGAGGAGGTTCCTGCCCGGCGGGTTCCGCATCATCGCCGGGAGCTTTTCGTCGAGTTCCACGGTTCCTCCTCGCTTGTGCGCGCTATCCAATCCCGACTTGTTCCTCGTAATGGGATACTGTTAAAAAAATGCTTGAGCAGGAAGGGGGCTTTTGGTGCTTTCAAGGGCTGCAAAATCTCGCAAAATCTGTTATGCTCTCTCATTATATACTACAGTACTCCTAGAGAGAGTGGTTGAGTATTGCTAGGGGTCACCTCAAGTCCATGAACTACTTGTGGTTTCTTGTGGAAATGAGCATACTCATTCGTTATTTCATTTTGTACCTCGTGATATGTCTAATTCATTCTCATGTTAGAGTATTATTCTGATTTGCATTTTCATATAAATAATTACCTAAAACATGCATCCTTAATAAAAAAATGTCATCTTAAACCTTTTTTATGATGTTAAATAATTAAGCCGTGAACAGAATGAAATTGCCCATTTGAATGACGAGTGTAACAAAATGTTACAATACATGGCAAATATATCACATATTGATGTAAGCTAATTGTGGCAATGAGATTTCCTCCATTTTACTGTATATACTAAAACATATACATGGCAAGTGATTATTTTTCTATGATAAAATAAATCTGCCTGTGCAACAAGAACTTTTCAACATTCATGTTATCTAGATGAGACTAACATAGGAAAATAAATATTCTTTGATTTTAAATTGTTGTCGCCAGGAAGTAACCCATAGTCATGTCTAGCTTTGCTGTGCACCAACGATTTTCCATCTCCCCAGCCACGGATTTCTTCCGTTTCTCCATTTATGGTGCCGAGTTTGTACACGTGGGCTTTTGCCCTTGGCCGTAATGATCCTGCACAGCAAAGAGACAAGGACGCTTCCTAACCAATATGCAACCAGAGTCGCCAAAAAAAAACATGCAAATCCATGTGGATTGGGGATGGGAGCTCGCTGACGTGGCGCTCATTCCGATGCTACGTGCACGCCGTTGCTTTGAGTCCGCACACGCTAGTCTTCCTGCCTGTTGCTGTAGATATACCATGGTCAACCTCTACCATAAGTGCGTAATTAAGAGCGTGTTTAGTATGACTTTAGACTCCAACTCTATTCTAAAGTTTAAAAAATATAGCTAAACATCTCAATTTTAAAGGCATGTTAGACATGCTCCAGAGTTGAATTCTGCTGGAGTTTAAAAAACGTGCGTAAAACAGAACAGTCCGCTGTTGCACGGAGATAACCTTGGCATGATCTCTTCCCGCCGGCGACGGCCACGCGTATTCATTGGTGCATGTCTTCACGTCATCACGCACCGCACGTCCAAATCGTAACGCAATATGGAAATAGGGCGCGCGGCGAGGCGTCGGAACCTGCAGCTCGCCGTGGCGACGTGAAGCGGGATGCGTGCGCCGGGTATCAGGGAGACAGCGACGGGCGCCGCACCTTGCGACCAACCATCGATGCGTGAAGAACGGCAGTCCAAAAACGGGACCGCGAAGCAACGGGCGCGCGAGGCCTTGGAGGAAGAAATCAACGAGGAGGCCGGCATGGCGACGCGGCGTACGGAAGCGGAGCTCCGACGAGACCGATGCACGGGACAGAGTCCTGACGAAATGGATAGGAGTGCAAGACCACGATACGATGACCAGACGACGAGGGTAATGCCGTACGCCGCGGCGCCGGCTCTCCGTCACCCCGGGGCGAGCTCGTATTCGGCCTGTTACCGTAAGCCCGAGAGACACACATTACGCGGCCCGTTGCAAGAGGAGCCCAATTGGCCCATCGAAAAACTTATTCGGTGCGAGGATCTGCTACTGCTAGAACCGATTTTTATTGCGCGCGCGTATGTCATAGTGAAGAACCCGAGAGACAAGTAATTGAACCAGCCTCCTGTAACAAACTCTGGACGGGTCGTCGAGTGTACAAATAGACCAGCATCTATCGACTGCTTACAGGTTATTACTACAGCTCTGCACATTTTATTTTGCAAATCACACCTCGATCGATTGACCCCTACGATAAAACCGAGTGGACAAACAGCGGCAAATCTACACACGAGCTGGCTGGCACTCGGAGCTCACCGCGAATCGCTAAGCCTGAGGGCGTCGAAGGAGTGCTCGAGCTGAGCCGTCCCGCCGGCGACCTGGCGGAGCAGGTTCTTCACCCACTCCACCCACTCCCGCCTCTGCGCCCCGCTCTCGCACTGGAACTCGAGCAGGCCCTGCGCCGTGCGCAGCCCGAAGTGGCACGTCTCTGACGATCCCGTCGTCTCGTTGCCGCCCTCGTGCGGCGCCGACGACCACGCCGGCATGTCGTCGTAGACGCCGTACACGATGCTTTTCTTCTTCTTGGAGAAAGCGCCGCCGATGTACTTGCTCTTGAGCTTCGCGATCACCTGCGACTTCTTGTTCACGTACACGGACACCTGCTTCCATCGCAGACCGCCCTTGCGGTTGCGTTTGAGGAGCGTTCCTTCCTTGCACCGGATGTCCGCGCGGCAGGTGCTGCCGGCCTTCTCGTAGGGCGCCACCGCCGCTTTGCTCCGCGCCTCCCGCTGCGTTCTGTGCCTCAGCGCCGTGGCTCCTCGGAGCGCTGTCACGTTCGGAGAAGTGTCACACCTCAGCATGCAGCGGTAACTCGATAATGACGCGCAACAGGTTGCGAGCACATAACAGAATTAAGAAACTACCAGTGGCTGCGGCGGCGGTGAGTGTCATGAGATCACCGGGGCTCCGCACGTCGACGGCGGCGTCCATGGCCGAGGCCACCTGGTCGTGGTCCGCGCCAGCGAGCTCGGCGATCTCGATGCAGTGCGAGGCAAGCAGCTGCGTCGCGGACGACAGCGCGGTCTCCATCCTGATGCCCTCGAAGTCAGCCTGATCCGGTTTGGCGGCGCCCGAGGCCACCGCCGCGACGGCGGCCGCTACGCTCGCCACGGACACCGCGGCGTGCACTCGAGCCCTCTCGGCGCGGGCCTTGTCCGCCCTACTGCCGGCGTCCCGGTGGTGGAACCACCGCCCGATCGTGTGGACTGTGAGGTGCACCTGGTGCGCGGAGATGGAGCTCTTGCTCCTCAGAGTCTGCACGGTAAAAATAGTAAGCTGGTTAATCCGTTCATCGGCGCTGCGACACCGTTGTAAAAATAGTTCGATGGGAGTTCTTACGCGCTTGCACGGGCTGAGGTTGGTGCCGGAGGCGGCGGCGAGCGTGAGCGTCTCTGGCATCAGCATCCCGGACAGGCGGTCGACGACGAAGTTGGAGCTCCGCCTCCCGCCGACGCCACCGGTCAGCAACCTGGAGATCTCGGACGCGGACACGCTCCACGACCGCGACAGGAACTCCATGGGCTCCATCGGCGTCTGCGGCGACTGTACCGGCAGAGCGCCACCAGCCCCGGCGGTGCTGTCCATGAGCAGCAGCTGATCCCTCCTCTTCACCATTCCCATCGATTGGCCCTCCATTATTCTCAGGCTCAGCTCTCCACCTACAAGACCGTTTTACCTTGTCGCTGTCAGTGTTCTATATGTTGCGTCTCATCATTTCGGCCGGCGCCTACCGCTACTTATCTGGCGCGCAGGGGCCACGCCACCACGGCAGCACGGAACACAGAGAGGAGGCTGCGTGGGCGGCAGGAGACACCAAAGGCTTCGGCCTGCGGCGAGGCTGCCTCCCCTGTCGCCGCTCACCGTCCCAGATCGAGCGACACGTAAACAGTGTTGCTTGCGGAGCGGCCATTGCCGTCCGCGTACGCCGCACCGGCACAAATCGGAGCGCGTGCGGGGAGACAAGCACGTCGGGGTTTGTCCGCGCCGCGCGTTAGGAAATTGCTGCGGGGATGAAGGGTTACCTCGGACTAGTGAGCCTGCCAGTGCACATTCCGGCTAGTTTATTCGGTCGTCGTTTGTATCCGGGATGGTCAGTGAATCTCCCCGAGTTTGTCGGAAGAAACGGACGCACACGAGTCAGAGCGTGCGACAGGGGTCGGCGAAAATCGGTGCCTCTTCCTGCGACGTGTCTGAATACAGTAGCTCACGGGTCCTTTTACGAGGGAAGTACGTAAGTACTGTAGCAAGATTACACAATCTGAATTTTTTTAAGAAGGATTACACAATCTAGGGGATGAAATATTACTGGGCCCTATGGCTTAATATCACGCGTCCAACATTGAAAAGGTCACGACTCACTTCCTACCAAGTGCTAACTGGGCCGACATGATTCTGAAAGCCCAATACTTGTCGTGAAATTGCTTGCATCGGTTACACGACGGCGACTCTCGGGCCGTGACTCCAGCTGTGATGGCGACGACAATGGGGCCGGCCCAGTACACGGCCTGGTTCTTGAAGTCCCCGCTTACGACCCGCCGGCCTTGTTCACGGACACGCCGGCCGGTGAGGAGCCCGTGTCCAGCACGCACGCGCCCGTCACGAACCCGATCGCCAGGGTTAGTCGACGGACGGGCAGAGACGGCGGAGCCGGTCGTGGTTTGGCCTAGTGGTGATGAACATGATTCATGAAGAGGAAGGATCGAGATGAGCTCGGCAAGGCACGACCGGAGACCGGAGCGCCGACAGTACGGTGAGAAGCAGTGCGGCATGCAGACCGATGTATGGATGCTTTCTTTCAACTTCTTCGAGAGCAATTGCAATAGGCATTAACTTTGACGAAACGTCAGGACTATCAGATGTTTGAAAAGATCGTGCAATTCCATTCCGTCACACACATGAATGAAAACGGCGAAGGAACTTCAGTTTCGTGCATAAAAAATTAAATGAAAACTAAACCACATTTTTCCCTTGCAAAATAACGAGAGCATGATACACGATGAATCTTCACATGTTCTTTTTAACCAAAAGGAAACGAAAATTGACACACAAGGTCTTGCAGGACACATCATTCGTACAAACACATTCCTGCTGAAGAGCAAAGCAAATGACGACGTCGCAAATCCAAACGGTTCAACTCATCCGGCTTAATTATGCGTACTCCTGGTCAGCGACCGGCTGATAGGAGCCGATGAACACGTCGCCGTAGATGAGCCCGGCGAGGCCACCACCAATGAGCGGGCCGACCCAGTAGACCCAGTTGCCGGCGAAGTTGCCAGAGGCGACGGCGGGGCCGAAGGAGCGGGCGGGGTTCATGGAGCCGCCGCTGAAGGGCCCGGCTGCGAGTATGTTGGCACCGACGATGAAGCCGATGGCGATGGGCGCGATGGTGCCGAGTGAGCCCTTCTTGGGGTCCGCGGCCGTGGCGTACACGGTGTACACGAGCGCGAAGGTGATGACGATCTCGAACACCACGCCCTCCAGCTCGCTGATGCCCGCGACGCCGTGGGTCGGGATGGCCTTGCCGTGGGTGACGAACTTGAGGAGGAGGCAGGCGACGGAGGCGCCGAGCAGCTGGGCGACCCAGTAAAAGAGACCGGTGAGGATCGTGATGTGGCCGCCGACGGCGAGTCCGAAGGTCACGGCGGGATTGAGGTGACCGCCAGAGATGTTGGCGGCGACGGACACGCCGACGAAGAGGGCCAGGGCGTGGGCGATCGCGATCGCCACCAGACCGGCCGCGTCGAGGGCACCGTCATTGGTCAGTTTCCCTGCACGTACGTACGCATCATTTATCATCGAAGGCTATGGCATGCACTACTGACATACACATGCAACAGCCAACATGTTCATGGGTCAGATCGCAGGAACTTGGCTCACCAAAGGCAATGGCGGAACCGACGCCAGCGAACACGAAGAGGAGCGTGGCGATGAACTCGGCGACGTAGGCCTTGATGGAGGTGGCGCTGAAGGAGTCGCCTACGGTTCCGAACGCGAGCTTCACCATCTTGTTAGTTCTCTGTTTTAGGAACACGGAAACCTGAAAGTCTCTGCTTGCGCTCAAGAGAACTTACGGATCGTAGCGTCCACCGGTGCAGTAAGCCTGCCAGCCTAGGCCCGTTTTATACAGGGGACATCGCACTAAGCTGCTTAATGGGCGGCCTCAACTTGTGGATTACATATTTTCTCAAAAAAAAAAAAGAAAAACTTGTGGATTTCATATTCTGGACGGCGTGGATAATCACCACAAACATTTTAATTCCGTTTAGAGTACGAGCTTATTCCACGATTGGATCTAGGTCTAGGTCTAGCTAGCCCACCCGAGAAGACCACTATACTTTGTTCTAATGCTTCGTATTATTATGACCTTTTAGGCAATCAAGCATGCAATAAGCAATTAATGACAGTGTCGAAGGGATTCATGTCCTCTGCCTTTTCTTTGGTATGACAAACTTTACTATACTTAATTCTAACCACGCATTACAAAATTAACATTGAGTAATGATTGCATAGTTCATTGTCTTGTTTTTTAAATATATTAGTATAATTTAGGTAAAAAATAATTTTAAATCATAGAGCGTTGATTATGCAATTAATAAATAGAATTAAGTATGATAAAGTTTGTCGTAGAAGGGCAATCCGTGACGAAGGACCTGATTAGAGTATATGATATTTCATATGGCAGCGCTTAAACATTTCTGTTGGTCCTGCACGCGTCTGAAAGGCTGGATGTGTCTGGTAGGCTGTCATTTGAAGGATATATATGTTATCTTAACATTTCTTCAGCGACCTTGCAAAAAAAAAATCATCTTCAATTTTGAAGTTCTGTTCTTGCAAATACTCTTGTAAGTACATTCCTTGTTTGTCAAAAAAAAAACTTAGGTATACAATATTCTCATAATTCTGAAATTGTTGTCACCGACTAGTTTAAATTTGAACTAGTCATAGAAATTTATAACAGAGAGGTACATGTTTTCGCGGTGCTTTGTCATTTGCGTGGCAATTGTATGCCTTAAGAAATGCATTAGGGTTTGGTACGTAGTGCGGCTAGTAAAAGTACTAATCATTGCCCACTTCGTGAGAACTTGCGGCAATGGTCGTCATCAGTGCACACTTTCCCAGCCTGTCTATCCAATCAGCCTTGCCTGCATCTCTAGATTGTTCGGATTGATGACCTTGACATGAACCGAATGAGCGTTCCCAGTTTCGAAGTCGGTGACCGAAAGAATAGTAAACCTGGAGTACTACCTCCGTCCAATAATATAAGCATTTGAAGAGTTTTGTATTTGTTCAAGAATGTAAATATTTAAGAGGTGTGAATATAATAAATAAAAGGTAATTAAATGAGTGAGAAGATTTTTGTATGTTAAAAGCAGAGATATAATAATTTTTTCCTTCGATCTTTATTTTGTATCAGAAAATGTAAAAATTCTTATATTTTTGGATGGAGGAAGCACGATAGATATCTGCATCAGGTACAGCAAAAACTACTCCTATATGTGGCTCTGAAATTGTTTGCAACAGCTTCCTTAGGTAAGCACGTAGTATGACTAGGAGCAGCCTTTCTATCCTGTAACAACTGAAACAGGGTTCCTGATTGTGCGGCCGAATAAAACAGATTAGAATGACTTCAACACCGGAGATTGTAAATTTGAAGTGATAAACACACGGTAACATGACCATGGCTGTGTTTTGGGTTACAGATTTGAAATTTCAATTTAAACTTTATCCTTCATTTAGTTTTATCGCAAGTCAAAGTCTTGCCAAATACGCAAGGTTTCTGCTCTTGTCATGCACAAGTCATCCTATACTTTACACCCGCAACAAAACTCTGTGAGAATCTTTGATGTTCTCAAAACTACTCGGTGACAACAGCAGATTTGTAGCTAAGCGACATAGCCACTTTTGTAATGCAGTGGTTAGCACTTTTGGGCCTTGGGTTGTGGCCACTAATTCGCGGAGATTAGGTGTGCTGTCCTACTGTCGTCCTGACCACTGAATTATTCAGAACATATACTCGTCCTGCCGTTCCAGGCTGCTGTTTAAACAACGCCGCAAACGGGTTCTTTACCTTATCGCCCTTAGCAAATGACTGAATTTGCGGATTTGGAATCTCTTGCACATGACTGGCACATCGGTTGTCCAGTTGGTTGAAGCGCAGGCGCTCTGGTTGCCTGTATTGCCGGTCGCCGCTTGGTGAGTACTACTGTGCAGTGCAGTGTCTAGCTGTGCCTGTGATGGAAGTCGAAAATCGGAAGAGAAGTCGCTTGTTTGTTCTTGAGGCGACAATGTCCCGCAGAGCAGCAACAAACCAGCTATAGCAGAGAGGCAAAGAGACGGCAGGATTGAACAAAGGCTTAAGGCTGACTTAACGAACCGAGATAGTACTTTCATCTCGGTTTTAGCGTGTGGCCCATGACCGTAAAGTCATAGCCCAAGGATCGGCCCAGTATATGGTCCATGGGGACCGAGGTATGCGGGTTTGCGAGGCTTGTGACCACCTTTGCTGTGAACAGACACGGTTTAAGCCTGCCCGCGGCCCGCGGGCCACCAGCAGCGGCAAAGTCAGTCAGTAGTCAGAGGTTCAGAGATCGGTCCTGGAGTCTGAGTGTACTCATTCGCATGCGCGCTAGTCGATTCAGCTCCTCCTGTCCATACTCTGATGCAGATTCAGTTCTTATATCCATTGTCCGTTGATTCGCTGATCTCCACTCCATGGCTCTCGTGAATGAAAACGAGGGTAACTACTGCAGGCACGCATGTGCACTCAGTTGCGAGCAATGCACGTCTCGCTAGGACAACGGACGCATCAATCACCTCCGTGCATTTGCATTGCCGTTCAGTTCAACAGTTCGCAATGGTGCATGCATGAACCACCCATCCGCTCGGCTGGCCGTTTGACCCTAGCCGGTAGACTGGTAGTGCCTGCGCGAGCAACGACGCCAACGATCGAGGGACAGGAACTGGAGTAGGGTGTTGGGGAGACTTCTAGCAGATGGTGAGTGGTCGGGCGCTGATCATTCACCGCTTTTCCTCTGAATCCTAGCGTGAAGCGAACGTACGACAGCTCGTCAACGCGTCGCGATGCATCCGTTGCTTGTCTTCAGAGCTTACTCTACCAGCTACCAGGCGGGCGGACGAGGGAGCGCGCGAACGGGAGCCAGGTAAGCTTGCATAGCCGGCGGGCACGGAAGCTAGAGAGGGCAATGCATCAAGCACGCCCGGCCGTGAAGTTGGGACAGTTGAGCCTTGGCTCGTGCGCAGGGAGCTGCTAAACTCCAGCTCAAGTCCCGAAAGGCTAATGGCTATGCATGCAGATTAATGGAACACTGGACTGGATCTCAGTACTCGTAGTAAACATGCACGGTAGGGTCAACGCATGATGGTGCACACTATGGTGACAAGATGCGTCGGGGTGCATATATGGCGTGAGGCCATCAGCACATTTTTCGATCCAGATTAAACTTTTTTTATATATAAAAAGCATTCCCAGGTCTTATTGAAAACGTAAGGGGCCTGGAGCCGCTCAGATCTTAGGCCTCCTTTGCAACATAAAAATTTTATAAGAATTTTATAAAAATTTCATAAAAATTAGTTTAATTTTTTAAAAAAATTTCAGAAAACAAAAAAAATTCTCGCATTTTAAAGAGGCCTTGCTAGTGTAGTTTTCCGTGATTGCTCTCGATCAAGAAATCTTGCTTATCTATGTTTCAGTCAGCCTTGCCTGAAAATTTTCCATGTCAAATCTGTCGGGCACGACAACAAAAAATCATCGTGAAGATTATAGCCGCACTAGAGATGGTGCTAGAGTTCCAATTGATTGGAGGGTTTGAGCATATCTGTAACATCAGTGGACTAGAACTCTAGGTGCCTCGGAGTAACCAGTCTTACTCTGATCGAATCCCTTGCTAATTTACTCCAAAAGTACCTGCCCGCATCTAATCGAGCGGTACTAATCTAGACAAGGCATTCACGTGCCTAATTAACTACGCACCAGAACGTACATGGCGCAGATCGTCATCATGCTGCAAATTGACCAGATTTGCTTGCTGTTCGTGGGCGCAGTCGTGAGACGGACTCCATTCGAGTGGAGTGGAGTCCCGGCCCTCCCCACGGACGACGGATGGATGGATCGGTGCGCGCGCGCCCACAAAGATCCGCAATCCGAGGCTAAGCCACATCAGTGGGGGCTTCAGGCGCGCTTTAACATGGGGTGTGTCGGCCACACGAAGTCTGTCTCTGTGGACGAATTGCTCGCTCGATCCGTTCGCTCTCATCAGCAATCACCAACCAACCCAAGTGACCGGTGGCGATGGACGGAGCTGTCGCAACCTTCCAGAATTTTCCAAACTGCATCGGCGTGGAGGGAGACTATGGCGCCATGGTGGAGACAGCAGACCGCACTGAAACAGCGGATCGAGTACCTTTCTCGAATCCTGGCCATTCGAATATTTTGCATGCCAGCCATGATCTCCAATTTATTACTACGTAGTACTTGTGTATAACGCGATCCTCTCCTAGGATCTGATAAAGAACTCGGTCCGTCTTTGCGTTGCGTAGCATGGCGAGTGGATTGATTAGGAATTTAGGACGACCTAAACACTGTCACGTCGACCGACTACTCTTCTAAGGGACAAATAAACCGAACACATGCCACATACCGTCTTACGATATACTCCCTTTAATTTTTAAATTGATGTCACTGTTAATTTGTAACATTAATTTTAACTATTTGTATTATTTAAATTTTTTTATAAATATCATATATGTTGTTATATTTTAATTTATTATTAGAGATATTTAAATTCCAACGCAAAATTTAGTAGTTCGTTGACGAACGGATACGTAGTACGGAGTACGCACTAACCAATTCGACTCAGACATGACACGCCCGTGTTCGATCGATAAAAGTCTCCAGTTAAGTCGCCACAAAAAAAGGTCGATACAGTCATGCATAACCAAAGCTTAAGCTCTCTCGCTCGTCTCAATACACAAGGCGTCGTCGTCAAGCACGGATCGATCACGTACTAGTAACAGTAGCTAGCTGATGGTCTAATTGCTAGGTTTACCTGTCTAATTACGACTGTCTTCTCACATTATTGTCCTGGAAATCGGGTTGCCACACCTCAACCACCAGGGTCTTGCCACGGACAGGGAGCTGGCGCCTAGTAGCAAAACTAGCACAGGACATCCTTGAGGAGCTTGTACCTGCGGGCTTTCCGGCCGCCCTCCTGCACGCCGCCGGTGACCTTGCCGGCCGTTCCTTTATTATTGCCGAACCCACTGCTGGACCGGATGAACGGCGGCTGCGGCTGCTCGCTTCTGCCCTCTGACGCCGCTTGCTGCTGCTGCTGCTGCTTACTGCATCCCGATGCCGTCGGTGAGTAGTACTGGTGCCTCTTCTTCCCGCCGACGTCGTCGCTGAGGCACCAGTCGCACACGCTCGCCTCCGCCGGGCCCGCGTCTCCGTAGTAGTTCGTGCAGTACCTGCGCGCAGGAAGAAGAGGTTTCAGTTTCACGATGGATCAAATGGACACTATATACGCGCGCGCGCTTTGGAGATTGGACGACGACGTACGAGTGCTGGAAGCGGGTGCGGCAGCGGGCGCAGCGGAACAGCTTGTCGGAGAACCCGATGTCGCCGCACATGGAGCACACGGTGGAGCTGCCGGCCATCGACGAGGAGACGAGTAGATGACCCGGCCGCGAAAGCGCTCGCGTCTGCCTCAGCGTCTGCGTGGACTGGATGAGGCTGGCCACAGAGAAAGAGATGTGTAATGGTGGCAGGGCCGCAGCCGGAGCCAGCTTGAAGCAAGGCCGAGGACATGGATTACTCGCTTGTTTAAATACTGCCCCGATCGAGAGCAAGATGTCGACGGTCGCACAGAGATCGGACGAGGGGCCCCTCCCGGCGCCCAGGTGTGAGGTCGCCGGCGGAGCTGCGGGGCCCGGGGCTGCTGGGCGGGGCGGGGGACGGCCCACGTGTCCCCTGTGGATATACGTGCTAACGTGCGTGGAAAGGAAAAGGGTGTGGCGCCAGTCGCTGGGTCGGTTACCTGGTGATTGGTCCTCCTCGCCGGGATTATTTGCCGGGTCGTTATCAAGCCAATGTTTTCTTCTGAAATTTTCCTTATATCTAAAGTTTCAGCACTACTTAAAAATCTAGTACTACAACTGTACCAAATAGAGAGATACGTATAGCAGAATTAATCTTGTGATGACGAAACCGATTAAAAAACCGAAGTATAATTCTGTCGAGCAAGAAGGCAGCAACTATCTTTATTCTTATCGCTTCAAGCAATCACAGACTGTTGGAGATACGTCCGTCCCCGTACCTTCAGGAGAAGGAAAACACAAACCCCAACGACCGAAAAAAAGCTAAGGTCGCTCGCTTCGCACGGCATTAAACGTACGATCGATTATTCAGGGTGGACGAGCCCATTAATACGCCGATACATGAACATGGCGACCTGTGATGGACGCAGTGTACGTGAGGTCGGTGGTTAATACCCCTCTTTGATCATTTCTTAGAGGAGAAGATATATAGACGCATATACACTGACACACACACAATTAACTCGAGCATGTATGGATATATTGGGATTTCGTAATTGTACTATCTGACTCTGCTAAAACATGCTCGTCGGTGCGGCGAACTGTAACGAGCCGCCTTCGAATTCCTCTCTTCGGTCTGCTGGAGTTGCTGGTCAACCGTCAGCGTACGGGGCAACGTAGTTGGAAGCTTCGTTCCTCTAAGGTAACATTTGGGTAGTGAAAAATAAAAGATGTGATTGAGAATGAGAAATGAATGAAAAATTAAGATTTAATAAGATAAAAGAATAAATGCTTCAGATCTAATTTTTTCTTTTCTATTTCCATATTCCAATCTTAATTCTGTGAATCCTAGGTGTTACAATTACACTGACTAAAAATCTTCCGGCCGTTCCCCCAAGCACACAAAAAATCTGCGGCTCTATCTCCTCTACGAGCAGCAATATCCACGAGATCACGACGTTGGTACAACGTACAATAGTCCTACAAGTACATTAGTTAGCAGTTGATCGTCGCGTCCATTCGTACCACGACCGCCGCTAGACGTTTCGTTTGATTTCTAGACGAGCTCGGGATACTACAACTCTGTCCGGCCACGTCGCAGAGTCTCGATGGCCATAGGGGTTGCCGGAAGAACCGAACCGAAGTGACAGGGCAGGAGAAGATATTTTTCGAAGGTGTCCCGGCGATCGCCGGCCCTGCCGCCGCTGCACGCAGATGCGGCATGTGGGGGTTCGTCTTTTAAGAAAGGACCGCCTGCATGTGGTGGCCGGCCTCTCGCGTGCAGCAGGACTAGCGCATCACGCAGGCCCCGGCGTTCTGGAACCGGAGGTAGCAGAAGGAAACACCCTGCGCACGATTCCGTCATCTTTGGAACATGCTCGATCAATACAGTGAGTCAGTGATCTCCTTTGGAACGAACCAAGGCGACGGATGATCACGAGGTCGGTCCTTCCGTTGTGATGGGCTTACGCGAACCCAGCCCGGGGAAAGCCTGGCAAAATTGGGTTGGCTGGATAGGGGCGTACGGAAGCCCAAAATATAACTTTCCGTCCAAGATCAACCGCTGGGCTCAATCGGCGCGGAAAACTTTCGTAACTCTCAGCGGCCCAACACCACCTCCAACCCACTTCACTGTGGATTTTCCGCCGCAACAAGCCGAGCAAATGAAGGGGACACGGAAAAGACGGCTAGCTGCCCAACTCCACCGTGGGTAGCCGGCCGGACTCGCGTCGCGCGGGGATCGGGCCATCGGGGGACGACGAATCCGCCAGCAAAGCGGCCCAGAATCGTGTGCGCTGACGAGTAGATGGAACCGCACCGCCGAGTGTCACGTGGGGCGCGAGGGGTTCACGGTGCTGGCAGGGCTGGAAAGCTCCATCCATCTCGTGACGCTGATGGCGCGGTCGACTTATCGGAATTCAAGGGTGGAAGTGTGGAACAAAATGAAACGGGCTAGGCCGGGGTCTATGGAGCCTCCGCTATCTCGTAGGGTCGTAGTCTCGCTAACTGAACTAACGGAAACTGTCCTCCTCTTGGCCGAGTGACTGCTGCAGCTGTACTATCTGGTCTTTATTGGCTTCTCCGTCACCGGCTCATCTACTTCGAGGAACAGTAGTCCACTGAGAGCGTCGCGTCGTTCGCTTCTTCCAGGAGTTAAACGTACAGAATCTGTGGCGCGTATGATGGGCGGCGCCGGTATCACTGATCATCACCAAATCAAAAGGGAAGAAGAAATCAAGAACGCGACGGTTCCTGAGAAGCGAGCCATATTAGGCTCGACAGCGTCGCTCTCGGCTGCAGATGCAGTCACGCATGCAGAGCCCCGATTTGTCTTCGCGTGACGGCTTTGGGCACCGGCCACCGAGGCACCGACCCTCGTTGCCTAGTAGCGTCATCTATTCCAGGCCGATGTGCAACCTCCTGTAGCTAGGTGTGACAAAAAGGTTCGACCGCGGATCTTTTCACAAATTTTTCGATTTTTATTAAATATTAGTTTAAAAATAAATAAAAATTAAATTCGATTTTAATTCGATATGATCTTTATTAATTTTAGTTTATTTTTTTCGACCTATTTTCACCTCTACCTGTAGACTGTTATACATCGACAAGGCTAGGATCACCACCGATTTGGAGCGTGGACTCCAGCCGAACCTTCCCAAAACCAGCGTCGAGCGGTTATGCCGTTTCAGTGTTTCACCGCATCTGGCTCCGGCCCCGGCCTGCTCTGAATGCAATGCGTGGTAGGTTACGGGAACTTCTGACAGCGGAAACAACTGATCGAAGCAGACAGTTAACGGGCAGCCTATTTACCCGTGGTAGATTTTGCTGGTGTGACGCGCGTGGTGGCACAACACTCCAACAGCCATCTCAGACGTACTCCAGATGGAGACTTTACTTTTCTTCGAGGGCCTCAAACGAAACCAGCCCCAGCAAAACTCCACCGGGCGCCGGGCGCGCGCACCAGCTGATCTGCCGGCTATAAATAGACCGCGCACTTGGTAGTTCAGTCCCACGCCAGGCCACTACACAAGTACGGAGTAGTACGTTTCTTGGCAGTCCTTGTGATTCCCAGCGTGCTCCAGTGACTGAGCGGTAAGCATGGCATCTCTGACCTCGGTTTCGATGTCTTTCTTCGTCCCCTTCGCGGTTCTCGCCTGCCTCCTCCGTCCCGGCGCGTCCGTCGAGTTCCACCGCAAGCTCCAGAGCTGGTCCAGCGCCGGCGCGACGTGGTACGGATCCCCCAACGGCGCAGGGACCGACGGTACGTAGATATCATGGGCCCACGAACACACAGGGAGAAACATCACGTCAGACCACATGCGAACCTGCTGACTGACAAATGCTCGCGGCGAACTTTTACAGGCGGTGCGTGCGGGTACCAGAGCGCCGTCGACCAGCCGCCGTTCTCCTCCATGGTCGCCGCCGGCAGCCCGTCCATCTTCGAGGACGGCAAGGGCTGCGGTTCCTGCTATCAGGTTCACGCACTCCACGACGCAACCACGCCCGCATCTTTAAATTCACTTGGACGGAGTAGTAACTTACACCGCGCCGCCGTTGGGTTCATAAATTTTCCGCAGGTGAAATGCACCGGCCGCGCGGCGTGCTCCAGCAGCCCGGTGACCGTGGTCCTCACCGACCTGTGCCCTGCCGGCGGGTGCCTGGCGGAGCCCGTGCACTTCGACCTGAGCGGGACGGCGTTCGGCGCCATGGCGAAGCCCGGCCAGGAGGACCAGCTCCGCGGCGCCGGCCACCTCCAGATCCAGTACACTCGGTAAGCCTTAGCCAGCCCTCTCGAGCACCGCGTGCGCGCCATGCACCACAGACAGATCCAGACGGTAGCGTGGTGATGTCAGTATGTCACGGCCGGCCGGCCGCGTCTCTTGCCCGGAAACGCATACTAACGCATTCCGTGCACGAGGCGCCGCAGCACGCCCTAGCGTCTAGTGTAGACTCAACCGTCCCTTCTTTTCCTTGGCCCTTTGTGCCGTCCGTGACCTGACCGCGCGCGTCGCGTCGCGTGCATGCATTCGCAGGGTGCCGTGCAACTGGCGGGGCATGGACATCACGTTCCGGGTGGACGGCGGCTCCAACCCGTACTACCTAGCGCTGCTGGTCGAGTACGAGTCCGGGGACGGCGACCTGCGCGCCGTGGAGCTGATGCAGGCCGGCGAGAGCTGGACCCCGATGGAGCAGTCGTGGGGCGCGGTGTGGCGGTACAACTCCGGGCCCGCGCTGCGGGCGCCCTTCTCCATCCGCCTCACCTCCGGGTCCGGCAAGACGCTCGTGGCCAGCAACGTGATCCCCGCTGGGTGGAAGCCCGGCGACACCTACCGCTCCGTCGTGAACTACTGACGACGACGATGCGCAGGAGTACCTGATGCGCGCAGTGCGCGCCCGCCAGGCGTCGTGAAGCTAGGCGAGGCGCCGGCTTGTGGTTTATGATTCAGGCTATGCGTGCAGTGGTGTTGCGTACGTGAATAACCAGTTCGATCGGGGTATGAATAATAATAATAATAATTCTGAATTCCAGAAGCAGAATGATCTGACGCCCCCGATTGCATCAATGCATCGCACTCCTTTTGTTCTCCAGTGTTTTTGAAAAACGCTTAGACTGTGGAGAAAATCCAAAACCTTATGAACAACATGCCACACTCACCTGCTGCTACGTGCTCCGCTCGAACCGTGCATCGTCTTTCGAGGAAGAGCCCACGAGAATCAGAGCTCACCCCGTTGTCCGAGCCCCCTTTCAATGCTAGTATCCGACCGACTGCCCACCGGCGTCGGCGGAAGCGGTCCGCCGAAGAGAAGGCACGGCTCGCGTCACTCGTGCAGGTAGCCAGGCATGCGGCGGCCCTTCGATCACGTACCGCGAGCCAGCAACAGTACGTGGCGGGGCGGCATCCGCTGGTCCCCCCACGCCGAGCTCCACGCGTGCGGTCACCGTCGCCCGCTTCCTCGCCGCGCTGCAGCACGAGAAAGGAACACCGGTCGTGGTTGCGAAGCAGCAGAGCGTGTGTCCGCGCGCTTTGGTGCCGTGCCCACGCACTCATGTCGTCGTGCGCCCGAGCGCGCGCGGTGCATCCCGGCCAGTAGTACGGCGATCGAACGGATACCTCTGTCCTCAACGTCGCCGATCGGAGGTGAGGCGAGCAGCGTGGTTTGCTTCGGTCCCGGTATGTGTTCCGACGCCTGGTGTGAGTTCCAAGCCTCGAGGGTGAATTGCGTACGCCGCCGTGAACCCGGTGAAGATCGAGGGCGAATAGGGGACGCGCAGGTGCGACGCCCGATGGCTAGATGGGCTTCCACGCCCATGCGTCGACCAACTTGGGCTTCTTTCGGGCTGTGTTTAGGGGGCACAAGTTTGGGCTTCCACGTCCCACACGTTTCACGTTCTTTCCTAGTCGGCCCGTTCATCAATTCTTACTACCAGTACAGGCTTTCACTACAAAATTCTTGGGTTCATTGGTTGGGTCAATGCTACTGTCAATTGTGAGCACAAGTAGCCTTGCTTGAAATTTGAAGCTATAAGTACAGATTTGCAACACCTGCCTATGCCTATATTTTCAATTAGTTTAAGCAGGTTTTTCCACTCAAAATGCAGTATTGATTGATAACTTAAGGACGTGTATTTTCACAGCATATAAAAAAAAAATCCAGAAGCATGTGATGGCTAGCTGGCAGGTCTTTATCTATTTTTCTGCAATTAAAACGCCCAATTGGATTACATTAAACTCAATGCAGCGTGTACCTCAACGCCTTTCACATTTTCCATGTTACTTCCAATGTTCATAGACGAACACTCAACAATAAGAGCACCGAAGAAATATATAAAAAAATGCAATCACATCGGAATTCAAAATCTCATCGACTCTTAGATAATTCAAAGACAATTCCTTAAAATCATGAATGATAAATACAAGCTCGAGCGACATACGCCGCAAAAGCTCTGCGTAATTGTAGTGCACGCATGGTGTGATCGATCGAACCCTTTACGTTTCCATTTTGCCTCTCGACCGACGGTCACATGGCGCAGGACCAAATTATTCATCGACTTCCGTCGGTTGATTACATTTACAGGACGTCGCAAGCACGCAGCGTCGCATGCAGGCGCAACAAGGCAGCGAGCAAGGTGCAAGCTTTCAGCCGACGCAGCATGCCAGCATCTTTCGCCCAGTCGTGCGTGACAGGAAATATAAGCTGTATTATTGGTAACGATACATGCCGGAATGATGAACTAATAGCCAGCCGGCCGTGCGTTTGAAAAAGGAGCGGGTTAAAGTTCAGAATACCCAACGATTCTAAATTAATCTGTGCCGTGCATCCTAACGAACCGGCGATGATAACTCCTGCGCGCGATTTCAGTTTGTTTTTCCAGAGCATGGTTTGGAGAGCGCGATCACCAACTTCGTCCAATGATATGTCGGTCTCCAGCTTCATGTTCACTGACAGTAATCACAAGATCACCTTCGTCAAATTCTTCCTCAAATCGCGCGTTGATTCTCTACTACTATGCGTCCTATACAATTACGTTTATTTAGACAGTGGTCTCACAGTGCGTTTAGCAAGTACTGGGGATTAAAAAATGGTCGGGTTGGCCTTTTCCCGCTACACCAACCCGTCACGTTCTCACCGATAATTCTGCCGGCAGAATCCCTAAAATTTTCTTGCCACGTACGTCTGCAACCCCGCCACCGCGCCTATAAATACTTCCCTGGTGGATACTCCTTCAACTCACCAGCAGAGCAACACTCGAGCTAAGCTCATCTAGACGTAGCAGCCCCTAAGCCAGGAAGAAGAATCAGCAACTAAGCTGCTGCAGCAATGGCGAATTCTTCCACATTGCTGTTCGGCTCACTGGTCGTGCTCGCGCTTCTGAGCCCCATTGCTTGCTCTCGCAAGCTGGCCAAGCCCGACGAGCATAAGCTGAGCCACACGCGAGCAGCAGCCAGAGCGCTAGCCCACAGCAGCAACTTCACCAGTGACCCCTCTGCGTTCGACGCCTACGGCTCCGGCGACGGCTGGTTGCCTGCCGGCGCGACGTACTATGGCGCCCCCAACGGCGACGGGAGCGACGGTTAGTGAGCGCTCCCATTGCTTTTAACTGTCTAGCGGTGTCTGTTAGCTACTGCGCAGTGTGCTTTGCGTTGACCGAGCTTTAACTGACAAGGACTGGGCAACCGAATTGTACACGCAGGTGGCGCGTGCGGATACCAGACGGCCGTAGGGCAGAGTCCGTTCAACTCGATGATCGCCGCCGGGAGCCCGGCGCTGTACAAGGGAGGCAAAGGCTGCGGCGCCTGCTACGAGGTTAGCACCCCGAACCTGCTACTCATACCTCGGTTCGGCGCACTAGGACTCTAGCAGTGTCGCTCCATTAATGGTGCAAAGTGGTCGGCGCTGTTCTCACTGAATGTGTTCATGGGCGGCGCGTAACGCAGGTTAGATGCACGAGCAACTCGGCCTGCTCCGGCCAGCCGGCCACCGTCGTCATGACCGACGAGTGCCCCAGCTGCCCCACGCAATACCACTTCGACATGAGCGGCACCTCCATGGGCGCCATGGCCAAGCCCGGGATGGCCGACAAGCTTCGCGCAGCCGGTATCCTCCAGATCCAGTACAAGAGGTACGTGACGAACGCAAATGACCGATCGAGGAGTGCAGAATTACGGGCAGGGAAACAAGATATTTCGATCCATCCGGGTGTTAAATTCGTCGTTCGTTGCAGGGTGCCATGCAAGTACAACGGCGTGAACATCGCCTTCAGGGTGGACCAGGGCTCGAACCCATTCTACTTCGAGGTGCTCGTCGAGTTCGAGGACGGCGACGGCGACCTCAGCGCCGTCCACCTCAAGGAGGCCGGCTGCCCCACTTGGACACCGATGGTGCAGAACTGGGGCGCGCTGTGGCGGTACAACTCCAACACCGGCAAGGCCCTCAACGCGCCCTTCTCCCTCCGTCTCACCTCTGACTCCGGCAAGGTCCTCGTCGCCAACAACGTCATCCCCGCCGGCTGGAAGGCCGGAGCCACGTACCGCTCCATGGTGAACTACTCCTAAATAGGAGTACATACTTGGCTGGATTATTGTGCGTGGCCAAGAAGAGCTTGCTGTTTGTAGTGGTCAAGAATTTCCGAGCCCCGAGCTTGTTTTCAGGGGCATGTGCGTCCGGGTGCTTCGAGAGGCGGTGTCAGAAGAGGAGGTGGTTGCAGAATTGTGCTCTTCCCTCCCTCCACTGTCTTCGTGGTCCCGTAGTGATGTGTGCTAGTGTGTCCTCGTGCTTGTTTGATTTCTCTGCAATTTCAATTCTTCCTCAATTCTGTTATCGAGGAGAGAAGCTTAAGCGGCAACAAATATTTAATGTTGATGTATCGGTTTGTTTGTGTGTATGTACCACACAATCAGAGAGAAATGAATTATATATTTCATCAGCATGATTATTACATTGATTACTTGAATCACCGTCCAGCAATACAACACTTTAGTGCCTTTTTGTAGAGATTATGATTATTCAAAAAATTGCTCATATTTTAGATTATTTATAGAAATCACTTATGCAACTTACCCACATAATCTATTTTCTATGCCACGAGTGTTTGGCAAAATAGCTTATCTAATATATTATAGGTGGTGAGAATAAAAAAGTGGTAAAAAGCAACTATTTGTAGCTTATGAGTGCTAGTATAAAATGTAGAATTGATTATAGATGCTTATATGCATAATGACTTATGAATTTTAAGTGTTTGGTTGAGATTGTAGCATAAGCTGTGACAATCATTAACAAAATTAGCCTCATAATCTCCAGCAAAGGGGTCCTTAATCTCTGACTCTAAACTCCTGACAAAACTTACTTTGAATTGAAGAGTGAAAAGAGAATCAGTTAGAAACCAAAAATAATTAGTTAGAAATTCAGATAAGCTGTGCTGCCGCCAAATACCTTCGTCAGAGCATCTCCAACAATCCCCCAAAAGATTCCTCTTAAAAAACCTCTTTTGGGGGCAACTCAAAAAATAGAAGTTTATTTTAATTTTCTCGTCCAATAATTCCCTTAAAAGTGTCCCAACAGTTATTTAAATTTTGGGGCAGCCCAACATCCAGCCCAATAGTAGACCTAAAATTGTATTCGATAGCTCATTCATTCCATCGTTCGTCGTCCCTCTGGCCGCCAGTCACGAGAACGCCAGGACGAGTGCCATCCACCAGGCGCGCCTAGCCGTGTTCATCGCGCCTGGACAAGTGCTTCGTCGATGCGCGGCAGACTGGATGGGGGCGGCCGAACGTTGATGCACGATGGGTCGAGGCAGATCGGCAAGCCAGAATGTCAATGCGGGCACTGGAAGGTGCCGTGGCAGAACAGGTCTGCTGGACGTCGACGCGGGGCAGAGCAAAGACGCGAGGCAGGGAGGCGACGCGGCGAGAGGGAAGCGGAGCAGGGAGGAGACACGGGGCGGAGCAGGGATGCATTGCAGGTAGGCAACGCGGCCGGAACACGGAGTCGACACTACGGAGGCAGGGCAGAGCAGGAAGGCGACGCGAGGGAGGTGGGACGGAGCAGGAAGGACGATGGAGTGGCGTCGGAGTCGAGGCCTCGAGGGCGGCAGAAAGAGGCGGGGTGGTGGAAAAGGGCGGCAGGGAGTGGCGGGGTGGAAAGATTCGATGTGAAAATAATTCAGGCGCGCGGGACGGAGGAATAGGGGAGCCCAAAAATTCCCTGTTTCTAGGTGTATTTAAGAGGAATTTAAAGAAGAATAGAAGTAAAAAAGTGTTTAAAGAGACTGTTGTAGAAAGGTTTCATCACATTTTTCTAAAAATTTGATTTAGTAAGCATTAGAGGGGGGGTTGTCGGAGATGCTCTCACTCCATCTATTTTTTCTACGATTGACCAACTCCCTACAGTTGCTACCTCGTTGCTTGTAGCAGTGTGGAGCGGCCGCGCGGGCAATGCCAATAAGTACGGTTCGGTTGGATGCATTTCCATTCTGCCATGCACTCTGCAATGGTAGTCCGCCATGCAATCCACTGGCTGTTCCTCCTAAATCGAAATGTCACCGAGTTAATTTGATAGCGGGAGATGTGCAGGAAGATGCTGCTTGGTCTTTGTGCCGATACTAAATATGACGGTAAATAATGAGCAAATTTTTTATCCACCATAAAAAATTATACCATTCCTTTACTTACTATCAAAAATTTACTTTTTCCTTATCCGCCACTAGATTTAGGCCCTGTTTGTTTGAGATTACAATCTGCTAGATTATACAATTTAAAGATTATAATCTATAGAGATAAACAAACAGGATAACTTATTTAATAGATTATTTTAATCTTAAGTTTAGATTATTATAATATAATTTAATAAACTGATCATTAGTTGCTTATTTGAGATTATAGTATTTAAAAGACCTACTACCCTGCCTAGTTAGAAATAAACTGAGTTGCCAAACAGAAAAATACAGATTATAATATCTACATTATAATCTAGACTATAAAAAATTGAGATTATGATTTAGAACATATAATCTAATGAGAAAACAAACAGGGCCTTAATTTTGCTTTCCTTTTGTGCCATGATCATCATTAATTTGCATCTAGCTAAAAATGAATATCGGACTTGATTAAAAAACCTATCATATCTATTACTTATACGTTGCACAAATTCATATTTTTCATATGTTTGTGATTAAAATATATAAAATATGATTAAAATCCATAATGCAATTAGTTATATCAGAAAACAGAGTAGTTTAGACCAATATTTACAATTTTTTAATAAAAAACATTAGGGAAATATAAATTCAT
>BCLG01005323.1:0-26737 GCA_001602295.1 Zoysia matrella | reverse complement strand
TGCATTATTGCTCTGTAAAGTCCTCTTCAATCTGTACCGTCAGTTAGCAAAGCTTTTGATGAGATTTGTTGGTCCTATCTTGTCTCAAATAGATAGGAATCTTCCGTACCTTATACACTGTGAACTCCTAACCATGACATGACTAGCTTGGTTACTCATGTAGATCGATCTATCGCATAGCCAACCTCTTTTTTTTTTTTTTTCTGAAGCCAATGGCGTAGCTAACTGCACCGTCTACATTACCAATTCCATTCTCTTTGGTTGAGCCCACAGAGACTGTAAGCCCACATGAAGGCTTGCCACTCCTGTCGTGATGTGAGTGTTAGAAATTGATCTCCACCTGTTTTGGCCCAACGATCTTAATGGGCCTTTGACCTAATCGCGCCCTGATCGAGGGCGCCCAGCCCATTATGGCTGGTGGGCCCTTGTCGCCAGCGCCACAATAAATAAAGGTGGGGGGCCGACCGGAACTCATGACCTAAGTTCATCCGTACCGCCGCACCCCACCGACATCCCTAAACTCGATCTGTGAGGGAGCGCTGTGCCGACGGGAAGCACCACCGCCACGATGACCGTCGCCACCGAGAGATCGACGACGTCGCCGTGACTCCAACGGCACTGCCCTTTTCACCGACCGACGCTGTCTAAGAGCAGAGGACCGCACCAACAAAGGACAGATGGTCGGATCATCTTCCTCAACTCCGGCGACTGGATCCGAAGGTATTGACCACCTCTGAACCACAGATCTATTACCGACACAGATACTCTCGGATCTACACTCCTAAACCCAGAGAAAAGATTACTACAGTGAGATCAAGGACGATAGGACTAGACCCCCGATGGACCGCATCCAGGCCCACCCTGCCCAAGTTGCGAACATGACTGATAATGGCAACTATTGTTCATCTTTGCTTCATCCTTTCAGAGTGTCGCTGTACTCTATTTTCAATATGTTTATAGATAGATAAAATAAAGAAGGTGTCGTTCTACCTGGACGTGACAGACACAGTTTTCTTTCCTCTCCCTTGATCTTGTAGGTCATAGCAGCGACTTCCCTTCTTGAGTGGCACCAAACACTGACGATATGTCTGAACCACCTTGTTAATCATGTCTCCATCTTACATCTGCAAAGGGTTATTTGAAAAGTCATAATCCTTCCGTTTCAATAGAAATTTATTTCTAAGTTTTGTTGACTATGAATTTGATCAACATTTTTGATAAATTTAATTAATTTTAATAATATGAATTATATATATTATGAAAGTTTTTTTATGAATTTAAAAGTACAAATATTAGGTTTTTAAATTTAATCAAATCTATAGAAATCATTAGTCAAAGTTGTAGTCAACAAAAGTTAGAAATAATCTTCTATTGAGACGAAGGGGGTAATATTATCTATTGTCAACAAATATGATCTATAATTGAAAAAGGCGTGATGAGATTGGTATCAATTTTTAGGTGGATTGGCGGCGCCAAGATACGAAAGCAATTTCTCATGGGGCAAAGGGGAGAATTGACTAATAACAAGAAATGTTAGGAGTAACAGATACTAAATTCACCACGGCCCCCAAGGTATGAAGAAAAGAGTTTGCGGAGTCGCATTATATAGAGAGCTACAGAGGAGGTGGAAGGGGCAGCAACCGGTGGCAGGGGGAGAGGGAGAGGGAGAGGGGGTGTGAGATGAGGATATTTAGGGTTTGGGGGCATTTTGATCCAATGTTGTAGATTGACTGTGGCTTTATATACCGTTGCAGAGGAAGAGGGGCGATGGCGGATAGGGATCTTAATAAGGGCTTTTGTCACACCTCTATTCTTTGCATTCACTTTTGATTCTTCTGTGAAGTGATTCTGTGGTTGAAAATAATTTTTTTTAATTTTTTTTAAATAAATTTTTAAAATCAAAATAGAAAATCACTTCACAGAATCAGGAGACGCTTTTTTTTCAAGCTACCAACTTTTTAATTTATTTCAAAGAATCATTTTATATAATCAAATAAGAATCACTTCTTTTAAAAAATAGTGTTTGTCAAAAGCTCTCTTGATTCTGTCTGACAATCAAGAGCTAAAAGCTTTGTCAAAGAGGCTCTATACTATAAAACTTAAAAAAAATATCAAGTTAGTTTGAAAATATGGACTAACAAGATAATATGACCTCTTTTGCGGAGTGCATATCAAACATTAAAATATTTCATTCACAAAAAGAAAAAACTATTACACATTGGCACGGGGAAACACCTTTTACCACCTAAATATTGTTAAAAAATAATGGTACGCTGATTGCGGATCTTGTGTGCGCGACTTCCATATTTAATATTTTTCTTTAATAATCATTTGTCTTATTAAATATGAAAAATTCTAAGTTATGTTTCAAATATCTTTAATAAAAAAGAAAATTATAAAAAATTTATATTTATCAAACCTTTTTAATATAACAAATAATCAAATATGACGGCGACAAAGTTGAAAAAAAAAGGATTATACTAGTATCGCCTTGCTTATACCGATGTCATCGTTGTCACCGCCACCACTTTCGTACGTCCTCACATCATTTTCATCCATATGTTTTGAGAGTTTTTTAAATCATTTCAAAGGAGGATCGATGGTACGGTGCATGAAAGATTAAGAAGGGGTCGTTTTGTACTAGACCATTTGGACTGCCATCGTAATATGACGCATATATATAAATAACCATATTTTATGTGACTTACGTCTATGTCGAAAGCCTGAAAAGAACCACGTACCACGATACTTCATTCCCAACCACGGAATAGGACTATATATAGTACTCCGTACCAGCAAGAAACAGGGGCTCTCAGCTGTCACTCCGCTCCAAAAGGCAGCGGCGCGCACACACAGGCTCACAGAAATAGCACGCACCATCGAATCATCGATCATGTGATCATGGACCCTGCACGTTGCCCTGAACCCGATTGGTTCGAGCGAGGCACTCTGCTGTGCTGCCGATAAGCTCATCGATTAATGGCGGTGCTTTGGCGCCGACCAGTGCAGCGCGACGTCGATCGTACCCAATCGGCCATGTGGTTCGTCCTTTTGGATGGCTTCTCCGGCCGGCCGGCGGGGCCTCTGAATGAACTCACTATGCTTGCACGATTGATTTAGTGTTTATTTTCTGAAACGGCCGGAAGATTATAGCTAGCTAGGGTTCTGAAAGGGAAGAATGAAAGGAAAGGAGAAAAAAAATGTAGGATGATTAAGAGATGGACACTGACCTTTGAGGGTGAGAGGCGGTCTAGCTAGGTCTGGAATTTTCTCTGCCACTGTCGCCACACAAGTTGCAAGCGCAAAAGATTAATTCAGAGAGCAACGTTCCACGTACGCATGGTTAATCAGGTATATAAGCTCGATCTGTATACAGCATGTCACTGTTGATGGTTTGTCTTCTCTTCTTCACGGGTCCTGCAACTACACCATCCTTAAGAATTACACCATCCGTTTTTTAATTGATTTCACCGTTGACTTTTAAATTTAACTTTAACTATTTATTTTATTCAAAAAATTAATTTGCTCGAATGTATAAAATTTTAAGTTGTGATTCAATTAACTCTAATGATAAATCAAATTATATCAAAATATATAAAATTTATAAAAAAATTTAATAAAACAAATGATCAAAGATTAAATTTAAAAATCAACAACGACATCAATTAAAAAACGAAAAAAAGTAAACAGCAGCAGCATGATAGCTCTACGTACCCACACAACAACCGTTGTTAAAATTCACGTAGCCAGCTTGCGACTGATCCAGGCATCGATCTGCGGTGGACGACGCGACAAGCAGTGTCCGAGGGCCCGCGCTTTCAGTACAGGCTACAGCAGCTTGGTACAATCACCGTATTCGCGTCCGTCATATTGTAGGATACGGCAGATCAATCAGTCTGACAGTTAGTGGAGCTCATCCATTTCGATGGCTCCACAGGGCGCACGTACGGGTACAGCACAACCGCCTTGTCCGCGCGCGAGAGAGCAGGCAGCATGCACGTCGATCCAACACACACAGGCAAAGCTAGCATGTCCATGCGGCTCCATGCCTGCTTGCTGAGCGAGCAATCAGTGGGCGAGAGCTTGTATTAACATAATGTTATTGTTGGAGGCTAAATAGACTAAGGCTCTGTTTTGTTGAGCTGAAACTTAATAAAAAAAAAGCTTATTTTTTCATTTAATGAAAAGTAGCTAAAAATAAATTATTGTTTAATTTATTTTAATAAATTACTGAACTAATAAACTGTAAAATAAATTTATTTTTTTATAACTTCGGCTTATTTTTTGAATAAACTAGAAATAAGGTATGTGAAATAAAACCTACAAAGATCTATATATTCTCCTCGGGATCTAAACAATACGGACCGATGACGATGATGCCAAGGGAGAATCTATCCGCCATAATCTGCAGGGTCTTGCGTGACTGCGTCCTGCTGGGTGTTGTTCTTCATCTAGACGTACTGTACGTGAGTGGCATCTTGAATGCATGTCGTATGCACTCCATGCGTAGGTCAGCAACAACGATCTTGTAGCTTACGTAGCGTCCGAGATCTCAAGAAAATACTGGGAGTAGTATATCCTGTTACTAGCACTCGATCGACCGTCCCCAAACTACTACTCCTACCTCTTAGCCTGTCCCCAGGCTCGTTCAAGCTACAGTGGACAACAGTCAAAGCCAAAATACAAAACCAGGAAAAGGACAATGCAATGCTTATCGGTACAGTACATACATTTATTCATTAATTTACCAGAATTATGTTCGTATATATGCATCGTCCAAAAACATTTATTTGTATGTGAGAAAATGTGAGGGAAAGGTTGAGGTAGAGAGTAGCATCGTCAGCACAATATGGGCACACTTGGCCAGCGAGAAGCCGGCACCTCCAAAATTCCAACTCTGTGGTTCCCATGTTTGGTTTGGCTAGATCTAATCTAATCGTGTCGGTTTATAGAGCTAATGATCTGATAGACCGATATCTATCTTCCAGTAGCCATCATGCCATCCAGGTACGTCGACTGTTCATTGAAAAATTGTTGATGTGTGCTGTGCTGCCTGAAACCAAGGCAAGTGAACGGACAATTAATTGACGCTGATGTGATTCCTATGGTTTGATTGGCTCCTAAAACCTGCACTCGTGTTAGAGTACAAATAAACCTAATGAAAGTACTAACTGGCTACTTAGCCTCTCCATCCCATAGGTGAAACATCACCTCGCTCAATGCTATCGGTATGGCTGCAAATAGCAAGTTGATCCTAAACACGACGGAGTTGGTGTGTGCGTGGGGGAGGGGGTTTCGTATGACGTACTTGGTGATAAAAGGGTTCAACCGTAGATCCTTCCACAAATTAAATCGGCCTTTTATCAAATTTTAGTTTAAAAATGAATAAAAATTTAGATTAATCTTAATTTGATCTGGCTCTCATTATCTTTAGTTCATTTTTTTCGCCCCGTTTTTACCTTTGGATGTACTACACTGTCGCTGGTGCATGGGACTAGATCCGCGTGTAGGTGGAGTAGCTACATTGTGGATGGGGTGCACATGCGCCCATAAAAATAGAAAAAAATAGTGACCGTTGAATATTTTGACTACATATGAACCTTTTTAAGGCTAAAATGTTGCACCTCAACTGATAAATTATGCATTTTCTCTATAAAAAAGCGAACTAGTATCCAACTCACAATAGCCCTGGAGCTGCCAGGAAATCCCCACAAGTAAAACTCAGACGGGTTCTCAACCCTAAAAGGGTCGAGACGGCCAAAGCATTGCTGTGTACGAATCTCAAAGCATGCAGCAGGTAATCATGGGAACCTTGACCAATACAGCAATATATATATATACCTGAAACATTTTTGTTGAACATAATACGGGAGAGATGTTACGGTGTTTGAGAAGTACCAGAGGTACCTTCACCTTTTCAATTAATCTCAGCCGTCGATTTTTCAAAATTAGTATTGGGCCCATCAATTTTGGTACTAGACTTACTATTTTTTTTATATCAGATTCACCATTTTGGTACTTTTAAATAGATACTTTTCTATTTTTAATCGTCAAATTTGATCAAATTAACAGTTATTATTATCTCAAAGCACTGTAACATCTCTCATAGTACGATAAATCATTTGCCGAATTGTTGAAAAATATGATCGCCAGGGCATCTGCTGCAGCTGGAAATAATCTTCGTGGACATGACAGGTGCGACATCTGGTTCGGGGGCAAATGCAGCATGCAGCCAGGGTTTTGCTAAACGCCGAGGACTGTTTTCGAGTAGCGCAGCTCCCTGATGGATACCCTCCCACAGTTGTTTCCTGTCAGCTCTGCCTTGCTAGTGTTGAACTGTTGATGGATGCCTGCCGCACTCAGGAGTTCGCCTGTAGAGCTGCTGCCTGAACAGTGTAAGTGCCCCAGACAAGCTGTCGGAAAAGCCGATCGATTGGGCGAAAGTCCTCGCGCCCCCAAGCAGGAAAGGCCTCCATTACCCGGCAACAAGCAACAGGAGGGATAGCAGCAGCTGTGTAGGGCTCCATGCCATGCCATGCGGTGCGCGCATGATGATGGTGATCAAGGGAACGGCGGGGCACATCGATCGTTTTCCTCTCCCAGCTCGATCGGGCGGGCACACGACGGACGGACGGACGGACGCGACGAGGAGCATGGGCACGCACAGTCGAGTCGATCGGTGTCTGTCCACCAGATTTGGAGCCGGTTGAAGGGTACGGAACCGATCTGCGGGACCATGATCGATCACCCCAGAAACCCCACCCACACGTCTGGAACTAGCCAATCAGCTTGCAGAGACGGAGCATCCGATCAGGCTGCAGCGCCGAGCAGCAGCTATAGCAAGTTTCCCACTTGCAAGCTCAACATGACTAGTGATGACTGATGAAGCCGACCAGAATTCATGCTTGCATAAGCCTTGGACAGCTGAATGCTGCGCGGACTGTGGCTAGCTGCCAGACTCGATCTGTGTCTGTGGCGAGATCTTATCCCAGTCCACAAGGGAATCGTCTTGAACGGATAGGTTCAGCAAGCGAGGCTACTCAACTTAGATTATTGTAGGAGTATGAAAAAAGAAGGAACATTTTTAGGTGATATAAATAACCAATGCCCTCCTCAGTTGAAGTAGTGGGTCTCGCAAAACTCTGCCCTCTTGTGATCAGGAGTTGGCAGGGCTACAAGATGATCGATGTACCTCCACTGAGCTCATATAACACAGACGAACAGGAGATCGACGACAGGACAAAAGAAGGCAAACAACAGTACAGTATATATGGAGGCAGATCGATCGAGCTGGCGAAAACTTTGGGACGTATAGCAAGCGATTCACCAAGTGCAAGCGTCCAAGCCACAGAAGCCAGTGCCAGAAGTGCTATCTAGCTGGGTGCCCCACAGATGCCCTTGTCCCTCCAGTCCCAGCTTGATTTTCGCCGAGAACCAAATAGGAGTATTAGTTTGTTCCGAACGAATGACATAATGGCATCAATTCAAGTACCACATGGACGCCATCTAATTGGAGGGAGCTGGAGCAGCTAGTGAGGCAGCCTTCATGATTGTGTGAAAGAAATTTTGGGAAAAAAGGAAGTTGTCTGACCAATAAAGATTTATAAAAATTCGCTTAATTTGGAGGCAGAAATGGATCAGGGTTTGGTGTGGCCTCCCTCAAGGCAAGCACCAATGCAGCAACAGGAGCATCGAAAAATACTCGAGGTAAAGTTAAAGCAAGCAACAGTTTGCCGCCGGGGTGGGGGATGCACCCTGTCACTCAGCTCCGGCCATTGATGGGTCTTTGGGATCTTAGTAACCCACTAGGGGAGAAGATTCCTACCTCCTCTCGTCGACCTCTCCAATGTGAACTCATTGGCTCACTCTCACTCTCCCGCCCAGAGGAGTGAGTGTGCTTTGGCCGTGGCTACTTACGGAGACGTAAGCTGCTGCAGAATACGATGAAACAGGCAGGGTTATCCGGTGACCTGTCGCGGGCTCACGATGCTGTTCCAAATCCTGCCGGCCACCCGGTCGTGCCAAGCGGCGGCAAGGCACGGCCACGGAGCTGCACCTTGACGAGTCAACGGTGTTCCACCATGCAGATGCAGATAGGTATGGAGCGGGCGAGAACTTGCTGTTCCATTATCTAAAAAAATTGGATGATTCGAGCGTATCTTTTGTAGAAGTCGATGGTCCTTGAATTTCATAGATGAAAACCGTATGGATAATTATAAAGAAGTGATAAACCATATTGTGCGCGATGAGATATCATTCATAGTGAAATTTAGGTCCAATAAGAGTTTAGGGATGTGTTGTCGGCCATTATATATGTTGCACGAGAATGGAGTCCACAATGGGCTACTAGTAGCTCTTGATTCTAACACAAAAGGATGTATTTTGTTAGAGTATAATTAATAGTTTAGAATTATTATTTTAGTTTACTATATATATCATAGTTGTCTAAGTACTATATGTATTATAATAGGCTACCATATATATTTTGGAGGAGTCTTGCGCTTCAAATCATGTATTCTATATAAACTGCCTCTTAAAGTTTAATACATCATCTATCATTCATGCAATTTCTCATCTCATTCTTTCTCATATTTATTGTGTGTGAGTTGAATTGTATCTTGTGAATACTCTAGTTTATCTTCTTACACTGATAAACTGGCATCCAGATATCACAAAAGCAATGATTTAAACTAAACTAAGATTATTTATCTACTTATAGAATCATCTTTTTGTGCTTACAAGCTACAAACTCATCAACATCACTAACTGCATTTTTTAGGCTATAAAAGCAGTAATCGATGATTTAGGGCGGCCCTTTTTCGGCCTTATACGGGCCACATACTCCATCCAACAAGACCCCATGGCGTGGCCTATAGTGTCGCAGGCCCCACATGAGGACGTCTTCTCTTTGTCGTTGCTCGCGGGCTCCGCTCTCCTCCCCTGTTACAAATACCCACCGGCCCGGACAGCTCCCCTGCACACTCGCACGCCACCTCTGCCTCGCAGCAGCAAGCTCGCAAGCGCTGCCATGGATGCCATCCAGGCCCCCCCTCCGCTACTTCGCGCTCCGAAACCCGGCATTGACCTCCCGGCCGCCGCCAAGGACGCGGCCAGCGAGGCCACGACCTCCGTGTTCGACCTGCGGCGGGAGCCCAAGATCCCGGCGCCGTTCGTGTGGCCTCAGGACGACACGCGCCCGACCTCGGCCGTGGAGCTGGACGTGCCGGTGGTGGACGTGGGCGTGCTGCGCAATGGCGACGCGGACGGGCTGCGCCGCGCCGCGTCGCAAGTGGCCGCGGCGTGCGCGACCCACGGGTTCTTCCAGGTGTGCGGGCACGGCGTGGACGCGGCCCTGGCGCGCGCTGCGCTGGACGGAGCCAGCGACTTCTTCCGGCTCCCGCTCGCCGAGAAGCAGCGCGCCCGGCGCTTCCCCGGCATCGTGTCCGGGTACACGAGCGCCCACGCCGACCGGTTCGCGTCCAAGCTCCCCTGGAAGGAGACGCTGTCGTTCGGGTTCCACGACGGCGCCACGTCGCCGGTCGTCGTCGACTACTTCACCGGCACCCTCGGCCCAGATTTCGAGCCCATGGGGTAATTAGCTAACTAGCTCGCTGCTCTACGGCATACCCATCCGTGGATCTTGCTTGGCATTGCGCCCGACACATTCATATCTATCTAAAAAAATGTAAAAAAAAAAACCAACGAATGACTGAACCGAAGAATGTTCATGGGCAGGCGCGTGTACCAGCGTTACTGCGAGGAGATGAAGGATCTGTCTCTGACGATCATGGAGCTTCTGGAGCTGAGCCTGGGCGTGGAGCGCGGCTTCTACCGCGAGTTCTTCGAGGACAGCCGTTCCATCATGCGGTGCAACTACTACCCGCCGTGCCCGGAGCCGGAGCTCACGCTGGGCACCGGCCCGCACTGCGACCCGACGGCGCTCACCATCCTCCTCCAGGACGACGTCGGCGGGCTCGAGGTCCTCGTCGATGGCGACTGGCGCCCCGTCCGGCCCCTCCCCGGCGCCATGGTCATCAACATTGGCGACACCTTCATGGTATGCACAGCATCCTCTGTTCTTCTTCTTCTTCTCCTCCTCCTAATGATTAGTCGGTCCTGTGGTGTCGGTACGTTAGGAGATTACAGATCGGAGGGAAACCAGGTAGCTCGCTCCTCTGTTCTCTTGCCTGCTCTGTCCCCTGCCGATAGTACCCTAATGGAACTAATTGGATGGGTTACACATAGGCATGTCGCATTGCAGCTGCAACGTAGACGTGCCTTCGAGTTGATTCCATACTTCCATCTCGAGTGGTAGGGCTACTTGCTCTATCGGCGAATGGTGGCGCGTGAGAATTATTAGCGCAGAGAGAGAGAGAGAGAGAGAGAGAGAGAGAGAGAGATGATTTTGTAGCTTTGCTCGGCGGCGGGGTGTAGCCGGGAAGAGGATGCGGACACCGGATAAGATGCCGCAGGCGGGCGGTGGCCCCGCGGCCAGGTGCGCGGGTGGTCGTCGTCTTCCTTCCTTCTTCGCATGTGACCTGCTTGCATCTCTCGACGTCTGAATTCTGATGACTCTACGGTTCTCGCTGCAGGCGCTCTCCAACGGCCGGTACAAGAGCTGCCTCCACCGCGCGGTGGTGAAACGGCGGCAGGAGCGGCGGTCGCTGGCCTTCTTCCTGTGCCCGCGAGCGGACCGCGTGGTGCGTCCGCCGGCCACCGTCGCCACGCCGCGGCGGTACCCGGACTTCACGTGGGCCGACCTCATGCGCTTCACGCAGCGCCACTACCGCGCCGACGCGCGCACCCTCGACGCCTTCACGCGCTGGCTCTCGACCGGTTCGTCCCACGGCCCGGCCGAGCCGCCAACGGCGGCGGCGGCACTCGGCAGCTGAAGAAAGAGGTTGCCGTCGAGTCGAGTCCCCTTCCTGTACCACGCAGTCCACGCGCGCGCCAAGGTGCCGGCCACGTGGGCCGACGGCGGAGGGCCCCTCGCCGCCTTCCCATTTTTGGACGCTGCCGTAGGTTGCCTCATGCGGCGACAGCCTAGTAGTTGGACATGTATATATACAGACGTAGTATATATACATCTCTCCATATCTTTATCAACTCATGTCGAGTCGACCACGACCGTCCGATGGATGGATGCGTATTTGTTGTACGGACGCGCATCGGTTCCTGAAATTGCCGAATCTGGACGGACTCGAAGCTGACGAGGCAAATCCTTTGGTAGCGGTAGATGGACGGGTGCCAAACCTTTGTGGGGGGGCCTGGATCTGAGCCCGTTGTCTCTTGGCTGAAGAAGCCTTTGTCAGCACTCGAATTAAACGACATGCTCTTGTTGGCATATGGGTGAGGGCGTCTGCAGGCTACTAAAGTACTACTAAGTCCTACCACTGTACTGTAATTTCTTCTGTTGAAGCAGAGCAGATTCATTCAGGAGACAAGAAAAGTTCACTCCAGATGAAGAAATGGAGGTGCAGTTGGAAGTACAGAACCAACATGTTTGATTTCTGGTTTCTGATAACCCAATTGGAGGTTAGTGGGTTCATCTGGGTGGCCAATTACAAAGCATGAATATACCTACATTAACATCGGTTATACAAGATGGCAAGACCATTTATGCCTTCACCTCCTAAGAAAAATACCCATGACAAAAACTTGAGATCGAAATGCAGTTTGATCTATGGTTTTTCAATCTCTCCCAGCCATGCCATATCATTCATATTTCTGTTCCTTTCCCGCTGGATCAGCTGCGTTTTCACAGCAATTGCACCAGCTGCACTGCACAGCTGCACAACCGCTCCAGCTGGTCCACTAATTTCATCATCAGTATGGGTCCAGTAACCTTAGTCGCACAGAACAGCAGCAGCAGGTAATTGTCTGTCGCTGTTGAGTGAAGTGTCTATTGAACTGAATTTGCCTGACTTTCTAGAGCTATCTTACAGCAACGTCACGCACCTTCAGAACAAACAAGGGTAGAGGGGGCAAAATAAATGTAGTATTCTACGATTACACCAGTGGGTTGCCTTTTCAGCATCAACAAGAATCATATGTTTCGTATTGAACAAAAAATCATCTAATTTACCCTAACAAGTAGCGATGGTTTTCTTCACCATATTTGTCACATGCTCGCTTCAACCTCCTTGGGCCGCCACATCGACTTCTCGACGCAGAGCAATCCCTCATTACCCTTGGTGTAGGTCATACGCACCTCCCACTTCAGGGATTTAGCCATGCTCTCCAATTCAGCTATTGTTTCAGCATTGTCCCTCACAATCAGTTTGCCTTCTGGTCTCAAAACCCGATCAACCTCAGCAAAAATGGCCATCAGTTTGCACCTGTAAACAAAGAGCTCACATTTAGCTGTGCACAAAGTATCATACAAGTAAAATATGCTGCTGCTATGCCAGACTCAGGATGAGCATTTTTTTTCTATACAAGTATTAATTATTTCAGTCAGTTCGATTTTCAGCCTTGAAAAATTTAATTCACAAGAAATGATAGAGTAATGCAAGTTACACTGCAAGCAATGGCCAGTATAAGAAAAACGGATTCTGAATTTGTTGCTTTGATCAGAGTTAAGCTATTGGTGAGCATGAAGGAACTGCAACCATTCAGAAGAAAAAAAAAACACTAACCTCTTTTTGAGCTTTGAGAACAGATGATCAGCGTGCAGAAGGTCGTAGGTTCTCGGGTAAGTGCTGAAAGACTCGCACCAGTCATGATACATACCAAACAAACCACGCTCATAAATGATGGGCAGGGTATCTGCTGAATCAACTGGCACAATATTCATAACCCAGACCTTTTGATCCCTCAGAGCTGCTGCAAAACTGCCAGATAGCAATGTAAAATGTTAGTTAAGAAAAAAGCAATAAGGAGGTGTCAAAATAAATTACTCAATATCAGTAATTATCAATAAAACATGCAGATGTAGTTTGAAATCCCATTACAAAAATATATCACCCAGTGAAAAAAGTTAGTTACAATTTTTCCCATTTTAATGACTTACAATTGGTGCCGACACATTGGCTATTATTTTTTTTACTACATTATCAACTTGGATTGATACTAAGAAAGTGCAGTCTAAATGATCCAAAATCTTTTGGTTTGCCCAACGGAACTGAGAAAGAAAACTATTTACTTACCCTCCATATACAGCTCTCATGTCCATGACATTTCTCACTTTGGACCAGTCAATTCCCATGCCATTCACATACGATTTACTCACAACCCGTTTCCAGTGAGCGTAGTCTGCCTCAAAGTCTTCATTTGCAGGTTTTCCATAGACTCCGGTCCTAGAACTATCAATCCAGAAAGGGGTCTTCTCAAGCCTTTGCGGCCATGACTCTGGCCATTTTGATCCTCGGACTGATTGCTCAACAGGCAACTTGTGCATGCACGCTTCCAAAGATACATTCCTGCATGTCAAATTGTTATATAAGCAAAGTAGATAATTTTCCTGTGCAGTTGCAAATGTCAGTCTAATCAAGGAACTTAAAACATACCAAGCAGCATCTGCGTCATCAGTTTCCTTGCATAATGGAGGATTGTTTTCTGATCTTTTCTCATAGCAACTGTTATCCATTGGCTTCTTATATATGGCCATACCAACTTGGTTTAACATGTCTTTTGTCTTGCTGACCATCTTCCAGCACATGGACTTGGTCAGAGAGGACATGGCTGAAAAGTTTAATCATTGGGTGCAAGAACGAAATTAAATTCTGCACAGTTGTCCCATAGCATGTATACTGAACAAGTGCAAGCCTTGCTTCACTTATGCTTAAATTCATTCACTATTTTCACTAAGAACAATTGATTCTGCACCTTCAGGACTCACTAAAGGGAAAGCCATAGCAACCAAACTTTAATTACAAGCTACATTTTGATCTTTGTTTGCGTGTTTCAACCTCTGAATCAAAATATGGGCATAACAAAGCTGCTTTAGAGTTATAAGCCTGTATACTGTACTATTTTATTTTTATGTTGACAACACAAAGCAACAAGCTATTGCTACTCTATCGATGATACCTAATTAAAAATGGGCAGCCCGGTGCACATAGCTCCAACTTGCGCAAGGTCTAACCACTTTAGGTTTTTTTGTACGCAGCCTTTCCCTACATTTCTGCAAGAGGCTGTTTCCAAGACTCGAACCCATGACCTCATGGCCACAAGGTGGCAACTTTACCGCTGCACCAGGGCTCCCCTTTTTATCAATAATATTTATCGTTCCTGCGAAATGATATGCTTGTTTGATATGGATGCTGACAGTAAGAGCATAATTTCGTTTAGTGTGGGTGAAATTTAAGGAAGCAGTTAGTGCAATACCATTCCAAATCTCGACATCCTCTGGGAGCTTTTGGTAAACAGGAGTAGCAGACCAGACAAAATAACCACCAGGGCGTAACAAGCGGTTCAATTCCAGCAAAAGCATGCCACCTGTCAGTGGCAAGAGACAGCAAAATGACTGACATTCAGAGCAGATCAATCAAAAGAAATGAAGACATTCCATAAACAAGACAAACCTTCAATGTGCCATGGGACCCTGCAGCGAGCACAATGAATGACATCAAAGACCTTGCTGGGGTATGGAAGTCTCTGGGTGCCCATAACAGCTGATATTGCTGGAATTCCTCTTTCTAGTGCAAATTGTACTTGAGCTTCATGCTCATCTTTTGGAGCTAAAGACATGGTAAGCACATCTCTATCAAACATGTATCCTCCAAAACTCGCAACTCCACAACCAACATCAAGAATGACGCGGCTTCGTTTGCCCCATGCAATATCAGGCAGTGCCTACAGGCAGAGATCTAATCAGTACAGAAGGTATGCCCATATATTAGCAAAGGCGCTGAAAAGGGGGAAAGCTTCAGAGTTCTCGACAGTGCAAATGTGAATGTGAAAGTGCTCTGTTTAACATAAAATTTTAATCCTTGAACACATGCAAATATCCAGAAAAATATGCTGAGGCTTTTTGTTTCATGATATACATGGGCGATAGCATAGAAAAAAAAAAATCAGTTAGCGATTCTTGAAAGGCTGAAGCTAATCAGTACCACTACGGATGACACTTAATACATGGTGCTAGGGTAAAATGAGGATTGATGACAAACCTGCTCAATGGCATCAATGTAGTGGAGTGCACCATTCTTGAACTGAGTTCCACCCCCAGGAAACATGAGATAGTCACCAGAGACTTTAACCCAGTTTTGATGCCCCTTGTACTCTGCAAGCTTAGTGTGAGGAACATTGCTGTACCGTACCTGCAAAAATAATGTGCCTGATAATAAGCAATCCAGGGAGCTGAAAATACTTTGGCACTGTAAAATAAAGAATAAACAGAATCACCTTGTCCCTGCACTGCGGCCACTCGACTGGGCGTTTGTACCCCTCTGGAAGTGGAACAAGGCAAGTAGGAGGTTCATCAGGGCAATGTCTCTCGCGATGCTCATAATGCTTGGTACTCTGAAGCTTCTTGATGGCCTTCTCATTGTCAAGGCAAGGAATGTAATCAGTTGTGGCACTGCTACTACACAGTTTCCACCTATAGCTGGTCGTGTCACTTGAAGATTCTGATGATGCTCGGACTTCCTTCTCATTCTTCGATTCTGCAGCCTGTGTGGAGAATGCACCATTCTGGGCATTTGACTCCTTCAGAAGTTCAGATTGCGCCCCATCAGGAAACACCTCACTGGACTTGGAGCTCTCTTCCTTGTCTCCACTTTCTGCCACCTTCTCTTCTATTTGAGGTTGCTCCTCCTGAGTTGTATCACCTTCAAGCTTTTCTTCTTGATCTTCCTTCTTCTCACCATCATTGTCAGTCCTGTTCTCGTCATCTTTCTTCTCCTCACCATTCTCCTCATCATCTTTCTTCTCCTCGCTCTTCTCCTCCGTATTGTCAGTGAACTTCTCCTCCTCAGATGAGTCCTTGTTAGTAGGCTGTTCTGGGATTGTATTATCCGTGTCCTCATATTTCTCAGGACCTTCACCACCACTACCAGAAGCTGCCTCCTCTGACGCGCCAAAATTCAGGGCCGGGGCCTGTTTCGTCCCCTCCGACTTCTTGTTGGACACCATGTCCAGCGGGAAGACGGGGGACGACGTCGTCATCCACGCGCCGACCAGGCAGAGCGCCACGAACACAACGACCGTGGTGGTCGTGCAGAACGACGAGGATGACGAGGACGACCGCCGGCCGTCCATCTTTGCGCCGTGGCCAAATGCCATCAGTCCCTCTCGCACATGCACCGGGCCTTCACGCGGTTCGTCTGAACCACCAACTGCCTCGACCCACGAAAGTCGCAGCTTGTCTGCCGCTGCCGACCCGCGCACCTAGAGCAAACTGTAACCTTGTCAGGAACTGATGAAGTGACTCAGGTTTAAATCAATCGCAGGATCTAATGAAGCAATGCACGTATGTATTGAAACAACGCGGACTCGATCGACACTGCAATAAAAAAATTCTTTTTTTTTGAACGGAAAAAAATCCTTCCTTTTCTCTATTTGCTTCTTCTTTCACACAGAAGCAAGCTCCTCCTATACCGTAAAAAAAACTATGAAAGGGCGAAAGGAATTCCTCCATTTCTGGAGACAAGATAATATGGAAATGAAATCACTAAAAGCGCGTGTCCCGAATTGAAGAGCGGAAACGCTGCTGGATCTGCTGCGGATTACTCAGCTGGCTGGGTGCAAAACGCGAACTAATCAGCGCTGGACTTCCATCCAGAAAAAGAACTAAAGTACTAGCTACCCGCTATCGCAGCTCAGGAATGGAGCAACGCACCTGCTGGATCCACGCTGGCGAGCAGGCGGAGGCAAGAAAAAGACGAACGGGGCGAGAAATGCAGGATTCGTCGTGCTCGTACCTCGCCGGAACTGGAGCGGCGGAGGTCGGTGGCCCCCCGGCTCTCCGCGCGGATCTCGAAAGAGGAAGAGGCCTCGCCCTTGCGCGTCGTTGTTGGCTCTCTCTCCCTGCGCGCTCGGCCTCGCCGCGTTATAAAGCCGCGCACTGGTTGCGAGGATGCGCTAGTGAGGGAGAGGAGATGCTGATGGAAACAGTAGTATCGTGTGGGAGAGGAGACGGGGGAGGAGGCACTCGCAAGCAAGACGGCCGACCGTACCACCCACACGGCGTTAGATTAGTCTGAAAATCTTGACCGAAATGTCCGTTCGCGTGTTTAGCGTTCTCGTAGATTTGCCCTTCCAAGATGTCATTATTGGCACGCATGTGTCGTTGCGGCAGCCGACTATCTGAGACGTGGTCACGGATTCGAGCAGCAAACACGCAGCGTTTCCACGGGGCTGGACGCGAAGACCATGGTGCCAAGGACGGAGCCTGAGGGCGCAGGTGGCCTCGGCCACCGCATCGCGTCCCTCTTCCCCCTTCTGCAACCGCAGCCACCGAGCAGCAGGCGGCGCACCGAGCCGGGCGCCCGTCGCGTTGCCCGGTGTCGGTGGCGGTCCACGGCGGCATCGCGCGGCGCGGTGGGGCCGAATTAGGGATAAACGCACCCTCAGTTATGTCTAATGCCGGCGGCCCAACCGTCCCGACGCTTGCTGCTGGCTGGCTGCATGGATTGATACGGCCAAACCGCTCCGAACTTTGCGTGTCTCTGCACCCCCGCCAACGACCGCCCGTTCAACTGACGATCAGTGCTCTGTCTGCGTTGATCACTCGGTCAGCTGCAGCTGGTCAAAATTTCTGTTTCTATCCCGCGCAAAAGTGGAGAGCGGCCTTCCTGGTTCGGCAAGCGAGCCGCGGCGGGCGACGGAAACCCGCGGAGACGCACGCCCCCGGCCACAGATCTGAAGACGATGCCACGCATCTGCGGGGGTCACGCACCTGGATCCCGATCGATCCACCGGAAACGATCGAGGTGCTTGCATGAACGCGCATGTCAGCTCCCCGTGTTTCCTGACGAATCGTCCGCAAGCTATCGCTCACTCTTCAAAATTCAAATGGCACTGTTTACAGTGAAATCCATGTAATACCGCTAATCCTAAACGGAACGTGTCTGAGAGCGACAGGTTCGTAGTACCGCTAGCAGTGTGTAAAGATAAGCGCATTGGGAATGTTAGGTGCAGAAAGATTAGCGGGAAAAGGTGCGAGGTTTCAGTCGCTTGGAACGAACGCACCTGATCTCAAGAGCGTTGGGGTTGGGCAACAACACACAACCGAACATGTTAATCATGAAATCCCCCTCCCCTCTCGCTTATCAGTGCGACCACCAACATCACGTCGCAACTTGCTTGGAATAATGGAACGGGAGTGCGGCTCTATCCGATTCCGGCACAACCATAAGGGATCCCGGCCTACCCGAGATTACTTCGCCTTTGCCAGCTCTGGCAGCGGTTTTCCTGTTTTTGACGTAGAATCTTCAATGTTTGGGAGAACTCACGAGTTACGACTAGGGATGCAGATTTTTCTTTTACTGAGTAAGTAAATCGGACCAAAACTCTTTTAAATGAACTAAAAATATCTAGCCATCTATTGTTGCTGCAGTTTTCGTCATCGTAAATGGAACTCTACCACAGTACACAAGAACAAGTTATGCTCAAGTTTTCCCAATCTGATAATAATATATCTATACCTCTCCATTTTTTTTAAATACATTTTGTGTGCAGGCCAAAACCAATAAAAGGGAGTAATAAACAAAAAAAAAAACCGTGGTCGGCAGGATTCGAACCTGCGCGGGCAGAGCCCACATGATTTCTAGTCATGCCCGATAACCACTCCGGCACGACCACTTGTGATGCTGCAAGTGAGGTATAATACTATACTACTTCAAATGCCAACACATCATCCATCACAAGACTAAACAACACTGCACTGGATTGCCTATCCCTTCTTGAATATGATGAACAGTAACGCTTATTGCGGCACCTCTGCACATAAATTGTACAATACTCCACACTGATGATGTGAAGCCAGAGAAGTTTCTAACATCTACTCTGTAAGGATGTATGGATAAATTAGTTTCTAGGTGCATACATCCACATCGTTTTTGGTACTACTTAATTTGTGCATATACATCCACACTTATCAACAACACAAGGTCCACAGAAGATAATATGAATATGGGTAAACAAGAATCATCAAACAGAGGGACCTGAGCATCATGTCGCAAGGGGGCGAATTAAAGAGATCTTCCACAACTATTACTTACAGATTCCAAGAGGTCAACAAGTCTGCTGAGGATTGCAAATTTGCATTTGTGCTAGCGAGTGGCAAGGCAAGTGATGCTAGGCCACCGGGACAATTGAATTACTAGCCCTCTGTCGCTGATCCCAAATCTCACATGTGCCCCAGCACAGGCCATGGAGTCACTCTATTGGCAGGAAGCATAGGCCTTATCATCGGAGGTCGCTTTGTCATCATGGTCTCATTCAGGCGTGATGCTTGTCCCTTGAATCGGGATGCCTTCTGCAGAGGTGTTAAAGAGGATCAGTTGAAATGTCCATTTATAATCCACATTTCACATGACAGTACCTAGAATTGTCAGGGAACAATGCTCTAGTGTTTATGTTGCACCGCCATGTGTTTTATATTACTACTCCATCCAGTAGAAAAGTTTATTTCTTAACTTTTGTTGACTGACACATTGACTAATAATTTTTATAAATTTGGTTAAATTAAAAAACTTAGTATTTGTATTTTTAAAATCATCTAAAAAAATATTTTCATAATATATATAATTTATATTAATAAAATCAATTAAATTTATCAAAATCATTTATCAAAGGTAGTCAGCAAAAACCTAAAAATAAACTAGAGTACCGTTCATCCATCCTAACCCGTACTAGTCAGTACAAGCAACAACAGATGTGCTTGTGCAGATAGCAAGGCATCAGGTTTTCTTTTCTTTTGTTTTCCTTTATGCTTTACTTTACCCAGGGCGTAAGCAGAACAAAATAGGCAGCGATCCAAACTCAAGTGGTCCAATTGTCCAAGAAGGCAAAATTCAAATAAGACGCTTTGCATTTGCACCAAAAAAGAGGATGGAAAGGCATCACCTTTTCGTCAATGAAGAGGCGGACACGCGCGACGGCCCTGCTCTGGCGCCACATCCGGTACAGGCGGCGACCTAGCACGGCGAGGCCGAGCAGCGCGACAGCGACCGGCACGGACCACGCACTCCTCGCCGCGTGCAGGACCCACACGCGCAACGAGTCCAGCGGCAGCTTCCACCACGGCACCTCTCCTCCCCCCTTCGCCACCGGCCCCTCCTCCTCCCTCGCCCGCTCCAACGGCTCGGGCACCTCCTCCGCCTCGGGCCGATCCCCGTCGGAGGACGAGTCCGACCACAACGCCGCGCGGTCACGGCCGGGGAAGGCGAGGCCGTCGGGGTGCGGGTCCATCGAGCTCGCGTCACCGGAGTCCGCGAGGAGCTCCTCCTCCCCGTCGTCGTCGTCTTCTCCCTCCTTCGACAAAGACGACGACGCCCTTCTGGGGTACTTGGCGTCGGTGCCTAGGTTGAAGTAGTCGTGCTTGATCGTGCCCGCGTCGTCCTCCCAGCCGCCGGCGTGCGGCTCGGCCGTTGCGACGGCCTTGGGGGACGCGAGGAGGAGCTCCCAGTCCTCGTCCATGACGAGGAGTCTTGCCACCTAGCGTTCCGGCGCGGGACGGGCCTCGGGGGGCGGTCGGGGACTCGGAGGCAAGGTGGCGCGCCGTGCCGGGTGGGGAAGGCGGAAGGGGAAGAAGACACAAGTTTCGGGGGGGTGGGGTGGGAAGGGCGATTCTTTTTCTCACGGGAGATGCAACGGTGTATTAAAAAAAAAAACTTCACAAAAAAATCAGTTGATTCCACTAGCAATACCCTCCTGTTCAGAAGTTTTACTGACACTCTTTGTGCTTTGAGTTACAGTCACTCTTTAATCTAATTTTGATCTGGTGTTTTTTTTAATTATGAGTTTTCCTGATAAACTCAACAGATCTCTGTAAAAGTTATATATGTATATTATAAAATTCTTGCGTTTTAAAGGAGATCTTAACACTCAGCGATCGTGCTGCGGAAACACATGCAGGGCAAGGTTTATGCCTGGTTCTTGAAGAAATAATAAGATGAATTGTGAAAAGAAACAGGATTTTCAGAGGCTGTCCCCTTGTTTCGTTAGTAGTTTCCAACGACAGCGAATGGATTTTGCTTCTCGTCAATTTCTCCGGCGGCCAAAACGTTTTCAGGCATCGCGGGTGAGAGCGAGCGAGATTCTGGAGGCAGGTCACCCTCGTCATCATTGCCAAAGACGAAAATTTTTCGACGTATCTGTTCAATTTTCATCGGCTAGTGTGGATAACGGAGAGATAAAGTGTTCCTCCGGCCAAAGGACGCGTAGGCCTCGTGAGAGCGAAATCGCTTTTGCAAAGTTACATCTGATCGGTTTATCTGGCAATCACAAATAAACTCAAAGAGACAGGCTGCCGGCGGCGAACCGCTGGGCGCCCTGCGGTAAACCACAGCAGTGGCCGCCGTTTTGAGACTCCTGCGCCTCTGCAGTGAATACGGATGAGAGCGAAGCTCTCTTCTGTGGCTGTGCAAACGTTTCTCATAAGACGAGCACGCGGAACCGTCGTGATCACGCACCTGGTTGGTTTAACACGGCTACCGTTGTCGACAGTTCTTCACTCCGGGTTGACAATGGTCCCGGTTGACGCCGGCGCCGGCTGGAGTTGCACCAGAGGCGGAGCAAGCTAGCGGCACAACGGGAGTTGTGTCTGGTAGATAGGTTGACCGAGTGGGAAGCAATGAAGCGCCGCCGCCTTACTTGATGCTGGTACTAATAGAACGCTCAAGTTCTTCTATTGACAGTATCTGATACTAATAGAACGCTCAAGCGCCGCGTGCGTGGTGAGCTGAATCTCTCTAAGTTAAGATCAGCTAAAGACCACGTTGAGGCCATTTTTATACAAACGCTAACGTGATCAGCACGCCTAAACTATCGATTTTGCCGTTGGAGAACCAGTCGCTGAGACGCCCCTGCAGTTGGAGCATCGGTTAGCCGCATGCACAAACTGTCCCTGAAGTCATTGAACAACGGCGTCGGGAGCCCCTTTGTCATGACGTCGACGAGCTACTGACGCGTGGGAATGTGCAGCACCTTGAACTGACCAAGTGCCACCTTCTCGCGCACGAAATGAACATCGAGTTCAACATGCTTGGTGCGGCGATGATGAACTGGGTTCTCGGACAAATAAACCGCAGAGACGTTGTCGCAGTAGATGACCGTAGCCTTGTCAACTTGAACATGAAGTTCTCGAAGTAGGTTCCTCAGCCAGCAGCATTCTGCGGTAGCGTTGGCCACAGCCCGATACTCAGCCTCGGCGCTGGAGCGAGAGACCGTGGTCTGGCGTTTCGAGGACCATGAGATCAACGAGTCACCGAGAAAGATGCAGTAACCCGATGTTGAACGCCGAGTATCCGGGCACCCGGCCCAGTCAGCGTCAGAGTATGCCGTGAGTGCAGTCGAAGGAGTCGCCGAGATCCGAATGCCGTAGGTGATTGTGCTGCGGAGGTAGCGAAGAATACGCTTGACGAGGTTCCAGTGTGCATCATGCGGGGCGTGCATGTGGAGGCACGCTTGGTTCACAGCGTAGGCGATGTCCGGACGTGTAAGGGTCAGATACTGGAGGGCACCTGTGATGCTGCGGTAGAATGTGCCATCCGACGCTGGCTGGCCAGCAGTGGCAGACAGCTTCGGATTGGCCTCCACAGGAGTAGTAGCCGGCTTGCAGTTGGCCATGCCTGCGCGTTTGAGGATGTCCTCGGTGTACTGAGCCTGGTTGAGGAAGAAACCAGCGGCGTCACGACGAACCTGGACACCAAGGAAGAAGTGGAGGTCGCCGAGATCCTTGAGTGCGAACTCCTGGAGCAGCTGGTTGACGATGTGGCGTAGCAGAGAGGACGTCGAGGTTGTAAGGATGATGTCGTCGACATACACAAGAATGTATGCAATCTGGTCGCCGCGCCGGAAGACGAACAGGGAGCTGTCGGATCTCGTAGCAGTGAAGCCCATGGTGCGAAGATGGTTGCCGAGACGTTGGAACCAAGCCCGTGGCGCCTGTTTTAGTCCATAAAGGGACTTGACAAGCTGACAGACATGGTTAGGGCGCGAGGAGTCGACGAAGCCGGCAGGTTGATGGCAGTAGACACGTTCGGTGAGATCCCCGTGCAAGAACGCGTTTTTGACATCCAGTTGGTGGATCGGCCATTGCCGGGCAGCTGCAAGGTGAAGAACCGTACGAATGGTCGCCGGCTTCACCACCGGAAAGAATGTCTGATGGAAGTCGACGCCGGGACGCTGGAAAAACCCGCGAACAACCCAACGAGCTTTTCTGCGTTCCAGCGTGCCGTCGGGATTGAGCTTGTTCTTGAAGATCCTCTTGCCGGTGATGACATTGGCGTGAGGTGGCCGAGGCACAAGCGTCCAGGTGCCATTGGCTTGCAGCGCGTCGAACTCAGACTGCATTGCCTCGAGCCACGCGGGATCACGAAGAGCGGCACGAACAGATGACGGCGGTGGTGGCAGCGTGGTCGTCGACGCGACATGCTCATACTTGGGATTGGGCATGCGAACCCCAGCCCAAGCACGCGTGACCATATGATGTCGAGGAGGTGCCGGCGGCGTCGAGGTGCCTGGTGCCGCGAGGGATGTAGAGGGCGACGACGCTGTCTGTTCGTCGTCATGTGGCACCATCGTGTCCACTGCAGCTGGTGGTGAGGCCTCAGACGAATGAGAACGCGCCTCAGGGCCACCGGTGCTGTCGAGCGGTGCACGACGACGAGGTTGTCGTGATCTGGTTGGAACCTGGATCACGTCCTGGATGCATGGGGAGCACCGTCGAGCTGTAGATGGAGGCGCGGGTATATCCTGTGTAAATGGAAAACATGTCTCGTCGAAGTAGACGTGACGAGAAATCAGCACATGTTTGGAGACTGGATCATAGCATTTGTAGCCCCGTTGATCTAATGGATAACCAAGAAAAACGCAACGGACAGAACATGGTGCTAATTTATGTGGAGCTGTGGCGGCGGTGTTGGGGTAACAAAGACATCCGAAAACTCGCAGGTGGGTATAATCAGGTGCGACCCCAAACAGGAGCTCATAGGGCGTGGCGTTGTCTCGCGGGCGACAAGGCCGGCGATTGAGCAGGTAGGTGGACGCCGTCAACGCGTTCGGCCAGAAGTTAGGAGGAACTGAGGCATGAAAAAGGAGTGAACGAAGGCCATCATTGAGCGTGTGAAGAACTCGTTCGGCACGACCGTTTTGCGGAGAGGTGTAGGGACATGTGAGCCGAAGAGCGATGCCGTGCGTTGCGAAGAAAGCCCGCGACGTCGAGTTATCAAATTCTTTGCCGTTGTCAGTTTGGAGGCACATGATGGGTACCTGGAATTGAGTTCGTACAAATGCATGAAAGGAAATGAGTGTGGGTAGCACGTCAGATTTGTGGCGTAAGAAAAATGTCCAGGTATAATGAGAAAAATCATCCAACACGACAAGGTAAAATTTGTAACCGGAATTGCTTAGTATCGGTGAAGTCCAGACATCACAATGAATCAACTGAAAAGGAAACTGGGAAACATTATTGGACTCGCTAAACGGTAACTTAACATGTTTGCCAAGACGACATGCATGACATGTATGGTTGCTGGACTTGGAACAAGAAAAACCAATCGACTGAGACATATGCTGAAGTGTGGCGTGGCCGGGGTGTCCGAGACGCGCATGCCAAAGTGAACTGTCATGCGAGGCAAGGAAGGCAGCCGAGGAACTCGTCGCCGCACCCGGTCGAGGACGAAGAGGATAGAGGTCTCCTGACGAATCACATCGGAGCAGAACCGTCCTGGTGCGGAGATCCTTGATGGAGAAGCCCCAGGGATCAAATTCAACAGAAATAGCATTGTCACGAGTTAGAGCACGAACAGAAATAAGATTTTTAACCAACTGAGGAGCAATAAGAACATTGCGAAGTTGAAGAGGTGAGGAGGCAGTGGGGATAGACGTAGTGCCTGCACACTGAGCTGGAAGACAGTGGCCATTGCCGACAACAATATGATGAGAAACAGTACGAGTGGTTGGGGTGCTGAGAATACCAGAGTTCGACGCCATGTGTGCCGTGGCACCCGTGTCAAGGAACCAATCACTGCCGCCACCAGAAGCAGTGTTGATGTGCATGCCATTAAGCGCGGAGTAGAGTCCTGGTGGTATGGCGCCTGTGTTCCCGGCGTAGAGAGCAGTGTCAGGGTGGGCAGTCGGTGCAGAGAGAGCCGCCATGGCCTGAGGCGGGTTGACACCGGGACGAGCGTCGAGAACACCTGGCTGCCATGTGTTCATTGGCCAAGCCTGGACAACGCCTTGCCACGGATTCTGCGCCTGCACCCACTGAGGTGGGGAAGCCGCGGGCAATGCCGAATGTGGCCCGCCAGTTTCGGACACCTGCTTGCCAGATGTGCCCGGACGATTCTTGGAATCCAAAGCCTTGCGCTTCTTACGGCGATCGCCACCGCCAGAGGGTGGTGGGTGAGACACAGCCGGAGTGTGCGTAGCAGCCTTTCTGGCGGGGTTAGAGGCAGCTGCCATGAGCGCAGTTTGGGCCTCCATCTGAAGGGAGTGCCGAATGCGAGTCTCTTCCTGCATCAAATAAGAACGTGTGTAGAGAAATGTGGGTGGCGGCGACATGGTGGAGAGGACAGCGATCGCCTGGCTGAACTTGTTGTTCAGGCCACGCAACGTGTTGATGACGAGTGCCGGATCGGTGACGGCGGCGCTGCAGTCGTAAAGCGTGTCAGCGAGTCACTTGAGACGACCGCAGTACTCACTGACCGACATGTCACCTTGGAAGAGGCTATGAAACTCCTGCTGGGCGTATACTGCGCGCTGGAGGCTGTTGTCGAGGAACTGGTTGGTGATAGCCTTCCAAGCTGTATAGGCCGAGCTGCCAGGTTTGTAGACGTCGTTTCAAATTTCTTTGGATATGGTGGAGTAGAGCCAAGAGACTATGCAGAGTCGATTTGAAGCCACTCGGGGTCGTCGATCATAGCGGCGGCATCGACTGTGCCGTCGATGTAGTTGACAAGACCGAGCTTAGAGAAGGTGAGATCGAAGAACGAGCGCCACTGTCGAAAGTTGCCGTCGTCGGCATTGAGAGTAACGGGAACATGGCTGTGGATGTTGAGAAAAACAATCGTAGATGTCAGAGGTGAGATAGGATCAGGCATAGCGAATGGATTGGTGTTCACGGACGTAGGAGAACCAGTAGGGCTTGCCATGCCAAGGAGCGGCGGAAGCACGGAGATGGATTAGAACTAAAAGCTCTAGATACCATGTAAGATAATAGAACGCTTAAGTTCTTCTATTAACAGTATACTAGTACTAATACACGAGCAGACCGCGTGTGTAGTGAACTGAATCCTTATAAATTAAAATCAGCTAAAGACCACATTAAGACCGTTTCTACACAAACGCTAACGTGATCAGCACGCCTAAACTATCGGTCTTGCCGTCGGAGAACCAGTCGCTGAGACTTGACATTAAGCTTCTTCGTTCCATCCGTCGAGTGCCTCGCACGGATGGCGCTGCCGGCGGGCACGGGGCTGGTGTCCTACAACGCGGCGATTTCCCGGTGCGCCCGCGCGGGGCTGTACCCGCGCGCGCTGGCTCTCTTCCGGGAGATGCGCGGCCGGGGCCTCCGCGCGGACGAGTACACCCTCCCGCCGCTCCTCAACTCGGCCGCGCTCCTCCG
>BCLG01005322.1:0-14064 GCA_001602295.1 Zoysia matrella | reverse complement strand
AGGGTTGAGGTTGATTCCATCCTTGCCCTCCTTGTAGACGATACCCATTGTTGTTTTTGTTCATCCAGCGTACATCTTCATGGGTCTTGGGGCAGTCGTCTCCTGAGTGTCCAGTGTTGCCACAGACCTCACATGTCATGCAAATGTCTAAGGCCTGGACAGATCCCATTTCCGTTGTGTTGTCACGGTGCTTCAAAAGCAGATCCATCTTCGCTGCAAGCATATCAACTTCTTTTAGGGTATGCATACCTCGCTTCTTGAGCCAAAGACGGTTGCACTCCATCCTTGGTTTGCCACCATATTCTCGATCAGTTCCGTTACCTTTGTGACGGTGAGTGAGAAGAAAGCACTCCAGCAGAAGCATCAATGTGGCCACGGGCTGAAGTTATCAATCCGTTGTACAAGTTCTTAATCAGGAGCCAGTCATCAATTTGTGGTGAGGGCAGGCCAGGATGTACTCCTAGAAGCGCTCCCATGCTTCAGAAATTGACTCGTCGGCTGCTTACTAAAAACTAGAAATTTTTAATCGAAGAGCGTTGGTCTTGCCCATCGGGAAGAATTTTGAGAGGAATGCGTTTGAACACTTGTCCCAGGTGTCCATAGCACTTCGGTTAGAGTAGAACCATTGTTTCGCTCTCCCCGGCAGAGAGAAAGGAATTAGTCGGAGTCGGATGGCATTTTGGGTGACTCACCTGATGGTGAAGATGTTGCAGAGCTCCAGGATTTGTTGTAGGTGTGCACTTGCATCCTCGTTAGCCTTCCCACAAACTGGGCTGACTTGCACCATGGTGATAAGGCCAGTCTTGATCTCAAAATTTGCATCTCCGATGTTGACAGTGGGTCCTGTAAGTATGTTAATAGCAGAAGGAGCTGAAAAATCACGGAATGTCTTCTGGGCCATCTCTTTGTCACTCAGTGGTGGAGGTTCAAAGGTCTCAATTGCCGAACGGATCTTCAGGGAAGGTGAGACTTGAGGTCGACCCTTCCTCAGCAGCCAGGATTATCATTGAAGTTCTTGGGTCTTGGGCAATTTGAACTTGTTCCTACACTATCCTATTTTCACACAAAGGAAAAAACAGATAAGATAAACCTACTAAGACAAAGTCACTAAAAAGGGTAGGATTTTCTTGAACTAGCCTAGAATAAATTTCTTCCTAAATACCACTGCCTTCTCCGGCAACGACGCTAGAAATGCTTTTATTGGTGTTCGTTACATCACTTGAAGTTGATAAAAGTACTGGCCAATGGTAAATTCACACTAAGTCGAATAGGATTCCCAAAGTGCACGGAATTACCATAGTAGCATTTATCCCAAAGGAAGGCATGGCTAGTATTCAAGGATAGAAATGTATTCTTAGGACTAATTCATGGTAGTACTATTCATTTTGAAATAACTGAGTCCAAACAGGGGTAAGCATATATGAACATGATAGTGGACAGACACACATCGGATCACTACTCCACTCTATTCTGAATACAAGTGAGTGATATGCATATTAACAAGTCTAGTTCCTATTGTATTTTCTAAATTAGTCTCATGAGTATACACATTATCTAGTTAACTCCAGAGGCACCCAGGCACTACTAGGGTGATGCCTTCTGACTTGATTTGATAAGCTAAAGTGCACCGCCTTTAATAGGCTCTACATCATACCCAAATGTGAAGGACTACAACACGGACCGGGCTATCACTACCTGCCGCCTCCCTCAACAGACCATGGGTTACACCTGCATTTAATGTAGGTGAATAACGTGGACACCATTTACACATTATCCAACTATACTTCAATCCTCCTAGGTAGAACAGCTAGGACTAAAGCATACTAACAGCACATTGAACTGATGCTGTGGCATATACTCCTAAACATGCATTAACTAATATAATAAGTAACCTGTACTTAGAATAATAATATCTAGGTCTATGAACAAAAACATCAAACAAGAATAACTTTCCCATAAATATAACTACAAAGATACTAAGGAAGACATAATAAAAGAAAACTATATCTTTATTCATGACCAAAATCAACATGAAAGAAAAAGATACATAAGAAGAGTACTCACTAACTTCTCCAAAATAACTTGGGAGCTATGGAGGAACTTCTCCAGCCTAATGGCACTCTGATAATGGAGACCTAATGGATATGATAAATTATGATGTGTGTTGAAGTGGGGAGTGAGGGGGTCCTATTTATAGTCTATCAACGACGGTGTGGAGACTTGGTTCGCACGCCAAGCCACATGAAATATCTACAAAAAGCGCGGAAGAAATGCCACGTCGAGGTTGATTGGAAAGGTGGCCAGCCAGGTCGGCCGACCCTGGGGGGGGCTGTCCCTGCCCCATCTTCGGCCTGTGTCCCCCTGGTGGGTCTTGTGCGGGGTTCTTTCAAGATCTGTTGGAATATTCTTTCTATTTCCGCTGGTTGACACCTTGCCACATGGCTTTGCCTGATTCATTGGTTTGTTGACTTTCAACATTTTGGGCCATTTCCTCACTTTCTAAAGTTGATTTTCACTTGCATTTTCTCCATGTACAAGTAGAACTACATTTTTCGGAATAAAATGTGTCCAAGAAATGTTAAGTCTTTGTTTATTTTCTGTGGTTCATTGGCTGTATAAATGGTACTTAAGTACCACCATCAGAGGTACATACTGGGCGAATTACTAAGTTTTGAACTGATGTCTGGCTAGGCACGGTGCCTTTAAAACTGATTCTCCCATGCCTATTTATTATTTGTGAAAATCCGGATAGCAGTGTGGCTGATTGCTTTATAAATGATCATTGGCAATTTCACTTTTGTCGCCAACTTGGCAGTGAGGACATACAAGAATGGGAACTTTTCCTTAGTTTGGCCGTTGGTATTAGTTCGGATGAATCTGAGGATAAGGTTTTTTGGGCCTTGGATAAGAGTAACTCCTTCTCCACTCGGTCCCCGTACAGATCCATCACCTTTCATGGTGTGAGCAGCTGAAATCTAGCTCAGATTTTTTTTGAGGGGGAGTGTCATTGGTAATATTACACACATGCCACTACAGTCATCCGTTGAGTTTGAAACAATTGTACTGACAACATTATTCAGTCACATGATTAAAGTACTAGCACAATCATCCACTGCATTGGTACAATAAAATTTAGCCCCCTGCTGACAATCCAGCAAATTACATCAGGAGCTAATGATCGTCAACACATCTCTGCAGACTGGAATAGAAGCTGATGCTATCCAGTACACATCAGGAGTCATCATCAACCTAAGTAAAAGATCAGGCTAGAAGGAACAGAGCAGGAATCAGCACTGATGTCGTACCCTATTTCTGAGATACATTGTGCATCACGTATCAGTCCCTGGATCAGTGGGTGATACGCACAAACACAACAGAAAGTATATCAAAAGCATACTTCGGATAAGATATTATATCTAATACCTGACCTTTAGCAGCAACACGGTGAGGATTAAGGCATCCACAGCGGTTTAACCAGCTAGAGGTGAAGCAGACCGCAAAAACAAAGACCCAACTCCGCAAGCAACTTGGGAGGCAGAATGAAAACCAGCACGTTGTCGTCTTCTACAAACATCCTCGACTAAAGCCACAAATGCAAATGAGTGAGTGCATAAGGTACTCAGCAAGTCCTAACACTAAGCAGAGGCATACTGATAGATGCCTATATGGTTTTAGCAAGAACAAGACACAAGGGTTCCTTTGCAAAAATCCATTTTCAGCATGGTTCGCTAGAGGAGATTTTAGACCAGGGGATCAAACCTTTGCTTATCATCATTTGAGTGGGTGGACCTGAGGGAGATTAAACCTTTCCCGCCAATTCTCAAGTTTTAACTAGAAGGGCTTCCAACAGCCGAACCAGACACTTTCCAAAACACGGGCAACTACACCCATTCGCACAATCAAGGTGGTATGAGAGACTAATCATTGTGAGCCCAGACAATAGTATGTCATATCCAATGACAACGGACTTTCCAAACAAATTTTATACTCTGCAGAGATTGTACATTTTACCCACAGGCTACGCCCTTTTTACAGGAGAGAAACGTAATGCTAGTCCCACCTTATCTGCCCATCCCTGCATGACCACCTCGGGAAGCAACCAAGGACTATAACACAAGTATTCACTTTTCTTAAGTTGTTAGGTACTTCATTTTCCTCTGCTGACTCAGATACGTTGAGCCGAGGTACTTCTTTTTCCTTTGAGTCAAATCGCTCGGGTACATTCCTCCCCGAGTGTCCATCCTTAGTCCCCGATGCCCTACTAGCTGCCCAGTGGACCATATGGTAGATGCCAATAAGTTAGGATAAGTCCTTCCCATAAAACAGGTTTTGTGATTGTACGCAATCACTATGCTGAGATCCGATGAATCGGTCCTTATGCGGCCAGGGCAAGCGCTTGTCCACGACAGGTGGACTAGACCGAAGCTTAACACATATCACCAGATCACCACTAGAAGCCTCGCCCTCGAACCGGAAATTACCTTTCTCCACCTAACACATGTTGCACTATCACCCACCCATTTTATTTTACTCACATCACCAAGCACACATTAACACTTTTTGGAAAATATTGGTGTATGGTGTGATAATGCGTGACATCACAAGAGAGTCCTAATCATTTTAATATCAAGACAACTTTTTGGTCATTAAAAGTATTTAATGACGGAATTCCTATAGTTAACAAGGGGTACAATCAACGGGGTAAGAAGGTGGTATTTGATATTAATGAAAGCAAGTAACTGACATTAGTATAAATACTTGTAACAAGTAGGATCATTACTGCACAATGTTTAAATGGACAGAAAATACATGCAAGCATTCATGCCATGTAGGTGTGAAACAAATCATAAGATTAATATGGTCAAAGTGGTTAGGGCTTACCTACAAATCCTTAATCTTTGGAGCTTGATGTCGGAATCTTCGAGCTTCTCCTTGTGTGTTAGTCCTTTTGGCTCCTCTTGGAATCTGGCTATTCCTCGAGCTCGATGTTGTCTACACAGTAGAATTTGCCAAATAAAACTACCATAAAAGAAATAAAAACTCGAGAAGAATTGATAAGATCTAATTAAACTTCGAATAAGAGCCGAATAGACTCCACGAGGACAACTCAGGTGTAACACTTCATGTTTCTAAATAAATAAGTGACGTTGTTCAAAATTCAAAATCTCGAGATCCGAGCTCAATTAATTTTAACCTTTAAAGCAAGTTCAAATTTCAAAATGCAAATTCGAACTTTTTCAATGAAATGTTGTGAAATTAAAATCTCATTTGAAAGGTTTCGAAAATATTTGAATTTAAAAAGTTTTTGTAAAATTTTATAAAAAAATAAAAAGGCCCAAATGATTTTGAAAAATTTATATAATAAAAATTTATTTTGAATTTGAACTCAGGCTCAATATTATTGTTGTTCGTCTTCAAATGTTTTACCCCTCTGCAAAATTTCAAGTTTACTTGAGCTCGGGAGGTATAGATTTCAAAGCAAATCAGTGGCAGCGCAGAAAATCTCCCAAAATTCGAGGAAAAATCTAAAAAAGAAAAATCCCGCGGACCCCACCTGTCAGCCACACTATTGCCTTGTCCCCAACCTCCTGCTGCCAACACACCTGGACAGGCGCCGGCTGCACGCCCTTTGCCATGTATGCATGCCACCAAACCGAGGACGTGTCCCACTCCATTTGCCGTGCAAGTAGTACTCCTGGCCTCGCTCTGCTTTCTCCCTCTCGCCGGCACGCGAGCTTCCCCTGCCGAGCGCCGCTCTCCACTGTGGAATGCCACAACAAAGCTCGCCCCCGCCCTTCTCCATGTCGAGCCGCTGTTCCCTTCCTTTCTAGGGCCTCTAAGCACCCCAGTTCGCCTCCTCCCCGACCGTTTTTGCCGGATTAGAGCTTTACCCCAACTTTCAAAGTTTTGGAGCCGCCACCACTCCCCGGCCAAATCCGGCGATCTTGGTCGATCGTCGGGTGTTTTCTCCTAGCTTCAAGCTAATGAGGTCCTGGCGAACCTTCTGAACCAACTTATCGATCAATTACTTGAACCTTGGCACAGGATTTTGGCACAGTAAACCCGACCGGCCGCTGACCCCGTCACCCTCGACAACGACTGCCGTGTTCCGGCCTTCCCCGCAACTGCACACTTGACACCGGTGTTACACGCGCCTCGGTGAAGCTCTTGGTACTCTCCAAGTGGCTTTCCATCACCCCGTTGAAGCTCCTGCCATTACCGAACCCCGTCACGGCCCGCCTCTCGTCGCCGGCCCGATTCCAGTGAGAATCTCACTCCAAGGACCCTCCCACTGTTCTCCTCTCGCCACGCAGATCAGTTTTATGTGCAAGCCATCACGCTTGGCCGCCTACGGTGAAGACACCGCTGCACCGGCTGTCCTGGCCGCCATGGCTGTCTGGGAACTCGGCTCCCCGGATCTTCTGTGACCGGATGGATCCAGTGCGGCTCATTCCCGTGGCCAACGTGTGGCTGCCCTAAATGGGCCAGATTCTCCTGAGGCCCACTGTGTGGCTAGCTCATTTGCTGGCTGGAAAAAATTTATTTAAATGCGAAATCGTTTGCTAATTGTCCAAAAATTGGTTTAAATTTGTAAAAATCATAGAAACTTCATTATAACTCCTAAAATTGTGAAATAATTTTTATTAGGATCCTCTCAACTAGAAGTATATTCTGGAGCTAACAAATTTCCATTTTATGCATGAAATTAATTTAGTCAATTCAGATCATTAAGTACTTGATTAATGCATTATCATTATTCCTTGGCATGATAAAAATCCTAAAAATTTTACTTTTATGTTCCTTTAATAAAACTTTTTGTTTAGAAAATTTTTATATTTATTTTCATCAAAATATAATTTTATAAGCATTTTATTATATTTAAACGGTTTTTAATTCATTATAAATCCTTGTGATTTCAGTAAATCCTGAAAATTTCTCAAAAATCTATTATTAACCTTTCTAATTTGTGAATAACTAAATTTATATTTTTATGTTGTGAAAATCATTTTAAAGAATGTTTTATAACTAAAGGTACAATTCACCTTTTGAAAATAAAAAGCTATTGAATCCATTTAAATTTAAAAACGTGCATAACTCAATTCCTTGCATATCATATCATGTGTAGGAACCCATCCAACCGAAGCGAAGCTTGAGGATGTTCCGTCGGCCCTAGATTCTAACTGGGAGAGTAGCTCAGGCAAGCTCCGGTGCATTAATCCTGTTTTAAGTTTTTTTTCTCACTGTGTATTGTATGGTTAATGTGCTGTGCATTAAGTTGTAGTAATTGTTTGGAACTTTAGACTGCATGATAGTACCATTTACCCTGTGTGAGTTTATATTGGTACAGGTAACTTGATGTAGAGCTAGGCAAAGTTTTATTTTGGTAGAAGTCGAGTGAATGGAAAGTCACTCGCAAGCTAGATGTTTTACCACATATTAGACTTAGGGTTTATTTTATCCCACAAATTAATAAACATGAGATCAGACGGAGATGTTGTATAGGAGGGTTTGTGAAGGCTGGGCCTTCACGGGGGTAGCCCCGTCTATGTCGGTTAAGGACCAACTCGAGTGTGGCCCTGTTGAGCAAGTTTGAATAGTACTGAGTACATACTGGGGATATGGGACTCAAGAAACCGATGTAGCTCAATATCGTAGTGGTTGGACGTAACCCTACCTCTCTTTTGGCGAGGAGTAGGCAAAGACTTGTGTCTAACCATAGATAGATCCTGGGGATTATTACATGGAGGACCCTGTTCTTGGGAGAGGTAGGCACTGGACCGGCTCTATGGTGTTGAGTGAAAGGTTGCCACCTGCGGCTTTCGAGAAGCGCGTACATGTCGTGTATTTCAGGTTTTTCCCTGCTGGTGTAAATTGATTATAATCGCTGCCTCTCACAGTAACGAGTACCGCTTGTTCACTGCGTCATGTCGTAGTAATAATGTACTCCCTCTGTTACAAAATAGTTGCCATTTTCACCAATACACATCTCTCTCATTTCCCACTGCATATTCTCCCACTTTCCACTGCACATTCTCTCCCTCAATTACACTCTTTCCTATTTCCAGTGACAGTTATTTGGGAACAGAGGAAGTACATAAATAAATAATAGTAATATGAACTGTTTGCTTAGTTTATAGGCAATTGCTTGGCAACCATGTTTGATATAATGTTATAGCGCAAACTAAATTTATATTTCGTGAACTTAATTTACGTTAAAACTTGCATATAAGAACTCACTATATTAGCGTTGATTTTGCAAATGGCCATCCCAGGTGAGTCAGCCTTATCATATCCTTGGAGTCGGCTATAGTTGGTCACGTTGACGGGTAAGACTTGCTGAGCATTTGAATACTCAGGGCTTGGCTCTTTGTGCTTTTGTGTGCAAGTGGTTTCTCTCTCCCTCCTCTGGACCAACTGGTGAAAGCAACCCATCGAGGGTGACTTTCTTCATTGGGAGCCGTGCTCGCCGCACTCTGTTATTTGCTGCTAGAAGATGCATCGTATGGACTCGATGTCATCTTATGCATAGTCTTCCAGGAGATCCTTGATTAAATCAGGTTAACACTTCTGCTCTTTTAAAAACCTTTGTTTTATAAACTTAAGCAACAATTTATAGTATATTTTATCATGATTGAGTTGTACTGTTAGTCTTCACTTCGTTAAGTGACAACCAATAAGATCCTGTGGTCGATGGATCGTCTCCTCGCGGAGCGGTCCATCACAAACTTGTATCAAAGCAATATCGGGGACAATACGACTTTAATGCTATTTTAAAAAAGCTAACTTCGCTGAAAGCCTCTAGTTTAAGTCCAAATAAGGACTATAATAGTGTTTGATTGATCAGGTGGCTGTTGTCAGAGAGTGCTAACTGCCGACCCTAAGTTCGTGTAGAAATCAGGTTGAGAGATTGTGTTGCCACCGAGGTCGTACAGTCAACTATATTGGCCAAATTTTTATTTTGACGAGGACTGTAGGACGTTTGCATATTGAGCATTTGCATTTAAAAGTCGTAAATAACCAAATCATCTAAAAAGAAATATCCTGACATGTTTTAAAAAGGTTTAAAAGTTTGAAAAGTTTTTATCCAGCCTACTTTGGGGTAAAGCCACTCTGAATTTCAACTGCTATCGCAGTTAGGGCAGATTGCATAAAATTTTTGTTGAGCATGCGCTTGGGAAGACTAGGTGGTTGACCTGAGTGTTTAGAATTTTGGTAGATTGATTTTTATGCGCGAAGAAGGTGACAAAGGCTAAAGTGATCAGCAGATAGAAATGCCTCTACCGCAGCCAACCTTGACCCAAGTTATCGTGGCTATTCTTTAGTCGTGGAAAGAGCAGACACAAGAAGCCCATCTCAAAACTCTACTAGGCAGCATAGTAGTTCTCAATCGGCCTTTTGCCCATGATCACTATCACCAATCCGCCTCCAAGAATTCTATTTTGATGTCGATACCATCTGGTTTGTTGCCCCCTACCTTGCATTCCAACCTTCATCCCAAGTATTTCGAAGTAACTTCGGCGCATCTGTTCAAGAAATTTGCGACCCTGCAGAATCCTGCGACTTCAAGCCCTTCTAGTTCCATATTTTCTTGACCAATCTTCGAGATTAAGGACTCTATAGAAAGGTTGTGATATTCTCTTCAAGTTAATATTTGTGCTCTTTGTGCCCTTTGTGCTCTAATATTTGACTCCAAATCTTTTACTCATACCTTAATTGTAACATCCCAAATTTTCGAGTTAATAAAGCAGCTATTTCCCCAAATTTCATTCCAATTTAATTACCTGTCCCAATATTTCTTTCCGTTCAATTCAAAATCCGTTTATCTAAATTGATCCGGTGCCGAAATAATTTAGTCCGCGTAATTTTTACGTTTGGGCTAAAATTATTTTCCGGAATTCCTTAATTAATTTTCGAATCTCTAAATATTTTCCTTGATTAAATCTCTTTAGCCTTCTTAATTATTACGCAATTTCTAATTAAATTTCCAGATTTATTTCTAACCCTCCATTTTTCACCCTCCTATAAATACCCCTAACCCTATCCCTAATCCTCATCTCATTTTTCTTCTTTTTCTTTCTTCCACCGCAAGCCGAAATCCTGGCAACCGCCTCTCCGCGTGCACTGCCGTTTTTCCGCCGAGCAGAGCACCAGCTCCGAGTTCCACACTGCCCCAGCCGCGTGTTGCTCTCCTGCCGAACCTGCGTCGCTGTCCCCGCCGCTCACCTCGGTCTTCGCGCCAAAGTCGCTCGATCTCCGCTGGATCCAGTGCCGCCGCGCCGAAGTCTTGCGTCGTCCTCCGGTCCAAGCCGCGTCACGCTGCCTCGATTCCGTCGCCGCGTCATCCGCTACACCGACCCCTGTGCCTCGGTCCTCGCCCAGCCGCATCGCCCGCCGCGTCGTCCAGCACCGGTTTCCGAGACCCCGCGCCTGACCGCCTCTGCCCTGGTCCGTGTCATCCAGCGCCGAGTCGCCGCTCCAGTCCACGTCGTCTCGCCATGATAGCCGCGCCGTCAGCCGAGTTGCAGTGCGTCGTCCTGTCGTGGCCAGCACTGGTTCTTGAGATCCGGTTTCCTGTTCTCTTCTCCAAATCTCCGATTTCGTCTCCGAATTTCAGATCCGGGTGAGAACGATTTTCCTTCTCTTAAATTCATTTTCCTTTCTGATTAATTGCTAATTTAAATCTGCGATTAATTATTCTGCAATTAATCTAATTCCTTATGGTCCCGATTGTCTACAATTTTCGTGGCACCCCGTTTGATCTCCGATTAATTCCGAAAACGTTCCGTTAAATTGTCTCATCGCAATTATCGTGTAGGGTTGTTCCCGGAAATGTTTTGCGCGCGTTTAGTCTAGTAATTTCGATTTAGATTCAAATTCCAGTTCTATTCTTTGTCATGTAATTAGTATCTAATCCCTGTTGTTCGTGTTGTGATTAGCTGCTGTTCTCGAGGAGGAGTTCTGCGAGCCCGATCAGTTCGCCGATCCGGATCCCGACTTCGATCCCGATTTGCCAGGCAAGCCGCGTTCCTTGATCACTTTGTTCCCAGCCTTTTAAACTGCATGTTTTGTTTGCAACCCTAATTTGCATGCCAACTATTTTAAAATGTGCTAGCAACATTCCTAAGCCGTGCTTGTTTACTGTTCCACAAATATCAACCCTAGGATTGCTTTAGTAAATTTATTTTACTTTTATGCCTAGCTATGCTTAGTCGCATTTATTTTCATCTCACACCTATCACTATAAAATGGAATTTGTGTTAAATGCTTTTGAACCGTGCTTCAAATGTGTGAGTATTGCAAATAACTATACATAACTATTTAGCGGGGCAGGTTGAAGTATGAGGAGCTGGGGGACTTTTGGGAAGTTCCTATGGGCGTACCTGTTGCGGGTACAACGAGAAGGTCCGGGCTGGGATCTTTCCGTGAGACTTGTTGTTGGCGTTGAGGTTGGAGTTGGTGCCTGCCCCGGCAATTAAGGATCGAGTCCTTCGAGCCTTGTACGCTCAGTTGACAACCATGCACACCACGTTACCCTGTATAGGCAGTTGGCTTGATCTAAGCTTGCCGAGACTGGTTGTTTACCCGCGGGTTGGCGGTGTAGTGTTAGTGTGGTGCAGAGCCCTGACTCTCCACATGAGATCGAGATACCCCACCTAATCAGTGGTAGGCTCTTCACAGCTCCAGGACCCGATTGCGTAGGCTTTTGGGATCCCTATCCTAGAGGACGGATGACACCAGTTAAAGCTTGTGGACGGGTCTTGTGTGTTCATAGGTGCTACAACGGTAGTCCCCGATGACGCTTCTCGTGGGTCCAGTGCATAACCTCTGCAGAGTTTTTAGTCGATGCGCATTGCCACGTCCTTTTGGAAGGACACCCCCTGAGTTGTGCTCCTCGTTGAGTAGCTTTGTTTTTCTCCCTCCTCTCCTTTTTCAAATGTTTTTGACTCCGGCCTTTGAGCTGTGGCCGAGTGTGGAGATTACATCGGCATTAAAATGAACCCTCGTCCGAGATAACGGAGATCTTTGCGGGGCAAGATAATAAAATTTGACAAGTTTGAAAATAGAGCTTTCTTGCATCTTTAAATAAAATAAATGTTTTAAACTTGCATTTAGCACTTGAGCCATGCCTTTACCTCTGAAACCATTTGCATGCATACATTGTTGTTAGGTAGTACGCGGTTTGCTGAGTATTCGTACTCACGGCTTTCTAATTTGTTGTTTTCAGAGAATACGCTCAGCTTCGACTTCGACTACGTCTCTGACGGTCCGTGACGTCCGCTCCTGTGCTCAAGCTAGCCTGTGTGGAGGAGGTTCGCTACCGCTGCCATCTCGAGCGCATGAGCATCCCTGGGGTGCAGGGAGCAGGAAGGAGGCGTTCCCTTCGGCGGCGGCGCTCGTCGCGCGGCCGTGGGGGTCGTGCGACGACTCCTTCGTGACTTCGAGCGTGCTCAGGGATGGCAGCTGGTGCTGTGGCATGGTGGAGCAAAGGCAGAAAACCTTCGGTCTGTGCGAATTTCAGAGTTGGCAGGCGGCGGCCGGTCTTGGGGAAGAAGGGCGAGTTTGCCGAAACTGCACAGTTGAGAGGGAGAGAGTGAAACCTGAGCTTTTGGAGCAGAGCAGCAGGGTGGACGAAGCTAATTGGCAAGGTTTTAAGTGTTGGGGGCGGCCGGTGCGAAGCAGCGGCTAGCGTGCTCGCCGGGCGTCTTGGTGGCGCGGATTAATGGCGAGATTTTGCAATCATCGCGAATCCGGCTCTGTTGCAGGCGCTCGGGTCAGCGGGCGCGCTGCTGGGGCAGCTGGCAACCATGCCAGCCCGCTGCGGGGTGCGGAGGGCGCGCGGCGACTGGCTTCGGGCACGCCGAAGTTAATCCGCGATGGGATAGGACGGGGGCTGCATCTATTCCAGTGTTGGCCGTCCCGAGGAGGCTTCGTGCAGGGGCAACTCGCAGCTGGCCGGAGCTTCACTGCACGTGGTGGCCATTGGCGACGTGCGGCGCGTGGTCGGCCACCTGGAGCTGCTCCATATGGGGTGTGCGAGCTGGAGTGTCGAGGGGTGACACAACGGCGTCTCATGGCCAGTGACAGTGATGTTCAGGGAATTCGACCAAGACAAAGCTGGCAGCGCGAGCCGGACGGTGGTGCAGCTGCGGAAAAGAGCCGCCAGGTGGAGGGCGGCGTCTGGCGGTTCGCTGGCCGTCTGGGCACATGCGCGAGCTGAGGTGGAGCAAAGCGGGATGGCGCGCGGGCGCAGGGGCCGATGCCGTTAGCTCACGCTGGCCATTGATGACAGTGAGGCAGGCTGGAGCAGAGGAGGGCAGGGGCGAGGCCGGGGCGGAGCAGGGCCGCTTCAGGGGCGAGCTGAAACAGGGGAGAGCAGGGGAGGCAGGGGAAAAACAGAAGAAGAATAGAGGCCAAACAGAGGGGGGCGGGTGAGGCCGGCCAAGACAGTGGACACGGTGCCCCACCCGTGTCCACGCCCCCGGGCGCGCACTGGCGCCAGGCATTCAAGGGGCGCCGTGGACATGGCACTCGGCTCGTGTCCACGTGGCCGTGGCTCAGGGAAAAGCTCCCCGAGGTCACATTATCGGCCCCAAGCCTAGGCAACAGGTTTTGGGGATTTCCGGTTGGGTTGCTTCTCAAGAAAAGAACACCAAGCAAACAAAGAACACGACAAGCAAGAACTCATCGGATAAGAAGAAAGAAAAAAGCACTTCCACTTCCAAGTTCAAAGTTCCAAATTCTCATTTATTACTTTTTGCTTTAGTGAGGTTTTTCTTGAAATTTTGGAAGAGCTAAAAGAGAGCTAAAGGTGAAAAAAACTCAACACTACGCGAACTAAGAATTTAAGTTTTTAAGGGTGTGACGGACCTACCCCACTTAAATGGAATCTCGTCCTCGGGATTCGGCTGGGCTTCATCAAAAAATGGGGAAACACTTTAGAGTGTCCTCTCGTTCCCATGTAGCTTCGGCCTCAGTGTGGTTGCTCCATTGCACTCGACAGAACTTGATGGCTTTGCTTCTCGTTTGCCGGGTGGCCGCGTCCAGGATACGGGTTGGAAATTC
>BCLG01005321.1:16209-27288 GCA_001602295.1 Zoysia matrella | reverse complement strand
TTATTTGACTTGCTGCTTGCCATCACTCTGAATTAGAATAACTTAATGTTCTTGTCTTATGCAGCAGTTCTCACTGCTCACCGTCTTGGTTTGGGTAGCTCCACTTTGTGCAATGCTGCTGCTCATGCATGGTCTCATGGATCTGCTACTGGCCTCATGTAAATAATTTGACAGTTTCCAGAAAAATTGCTTATTCTCTAATCTCTATGGCATGTTGTTTTTGGATGCAGGAAGGGGCCGGGCATTTGATTCATTTCTGAATTTGACTCATGACTAGGGGCCATGCCATAAATGTCTATTGGACCCGAGAGGAAAAAGGACAAACAAGGATCCAAGTCATTGCCTCTGTGAGTAAATTCCATCTTTTCGTACTGTCAAAGCCTTTTATCTTGACACTTACATGACACTGCATTTTGTCTCTTATCCAGTACTCTTGCTGTTTTCTCTGCGGCATGTACTTCACACAGTTTACATGGCCTCCTGAAACATTACTGAATGAAATCTTAGGTGCCCCTAATATAAATACAAGCTTCTTCAGAATAGAGTAAATTGTAGAAAACCATCCTATCTTGAGAGAGACAATGTGGTGCAGAGTAATAGTATGTATAGCATTAGACCTATGGATGTGTCGTGCGTAATGTCTGTTACGGTCTGTCTATTAGAACAAAGGTTGTATAATCTTACTATCAATCTGAAGCACTTCTTAATTTGATAGCCTGTAAAACATTGTGGGGGGGGGGGGGGGGGGTTAGAGTCCCCAACATGTTGCCGCCCTTAAACATGAAACCCAACCGACACATGACTTGAATTAATTTGCTCTGGATCCAGTTGGAGCATATGGGTGTTTTCTTCCATTGTCAGCTCAAAGTATCTTACCTTCTTTGTAAGTTTTCATGTGCAAGCATAGTCTCGGTATCTTGAATTTTGTACAGATAAAACTTTTGATGTAACTCTTACCTCACGGCCCAAAGGGAGTTGAAATGTAGGTCAAGGTCTTTGTGTAGCATGTAATTGAAGAAACTATATGATTGTTTGTGTTTGTTTTGTTGCACGGTTTTTCTACTCTTTTCTTCTTTTTAGTTAATAATCCAAAACTTTTCCCACCAAGATGTCATTTTCACTTCACAATGCAATTCCTTCTCCCCCCCTCCCACCTCTATTCCTTCTCGCTTTTTATGCACTCTTTACATTTTTATCTTTCCTTAATTTCTATGCTAACTACTAAAATAGCATACTTTGTGAGACAGAGAGAGTACCTACGTGGTATACATGATTCAATTTGAAACTGGATAGTAGTATGACCATCAGTAGTGATGACTAGGGTTTTTTATTTCGTTTGAACCGCTAAAATCAGTCGGGACCGGTTTGACGAAAACTGATAAAAACTGCTCCAAATCTAAAAATCAAAATTTGAACGAAGTGCTACAGTAAACCAGTCAGTTTTTTCGATTCATCAAGCGGTTTTCACCGGTTTGTTCGGTTTTATTGGTTTTCAATTTCAAAGTTTGAAACCCACCGGTTTCACGGGTTTACCCCTCGGTTTTATCGATTTATCAAATGTTTTTACCGGTTTTCGGTATTCCAAAATTTTTCATTTTTTTTTAAATTTTAAAACCGAAAACTGGTCATCCGTTGAAACTGGACCGGACCGTTTTTCTGCAAAAATCGGTCGGTTTTAAATGGTTTTGTAAACCTTGGTGATGACCATGGTTATTTCCTTGTGGTTTCCCGGTTAACTCCAAATGAAATAGTAAGGGTTATTGGCAAACTCCATACGCTGCACTACAAATCTACCGTTTCATGGTGCATGCTGGTAAAGTGGTAAGGTCATGCGAGTAAGTTTTTACCATGTGTTCGACCGGCGGCATGGTAATTGTGCGGCTGTGCATGTTTGAGGAATGAGGAGGGTGGAGAGATGCGAGGGAGAGAAGAAGCTAGTAGGATGGGAGGGCCCGAACGAACACTAGCGGCTGCTGCTCTGCTGACCTGCAGAGGGATTCAGGACACGTCTCTGCCCGTTGCTCACTTCCCAAGGAGAAAAGGGGAACGGACTTCCTTGATTTTGGAGCTCATATCATAGGCTTCAAAGTTCCCCTTTCACCCATCTTGGCACAGTGGCATGTCAATGATTACATGCTCCATGCCTAATCAATCTTACAGAAGCCTCATCATTTCCTATAGTATTTCTACTATTGTTCAGTGAAACATTTAGTGTCATTTTCATGTATATCAATGGCTTACTCAAATATACTTTTCCTCGAAGCTTATCCATCAAAATTGGTCATTATTAGATCAACTAGTCTTATACACACCACTATAACAGAAAATGCATCCGTTAGATGTGGAGAGTACTCCTATATAATGCTGAAATTTGTTGACTTCAAACATGGTACTAATGGTCTCATGGGAAGGTTTAGCGCGTATCCAAAACACATTGGTGTGCTCTACATTTACGGCTCGCGCCGTGAGGCAATAGGTAGGTAGCTAAGCATTGGTGTGCACGCATGAGCTCAAGTGCTCAATTGAAGAAAATCGCTGTGTAAAAAACTGGCTATTCTTTGTTGCTTCCTGGACCTATTCAGATACAGTAGCTGTCAGATACTCCTATCTACCAGTGCAACATTTCCACTGTTTAAGACAAAGAAACCCACTCCTACTACTTCCATCCTAAATTAGTTGTCATCCTAATCTTCACAAGTTTTTTCAATTTACTTGTCATCCTCGTTTTTTTCAATACATTTTTTTTTCATTCTCAATGCATTTTTATCTCTCTCTCATCTCTTTGTTTTCAGCACATTTTACATTTTTCACCTTTATTAATTCATATGCCAAACACAGAATGAAAACTAGATTGGGACGAAGGGAGTACTTTTTATTCCATGTGCTTCCAAAGTTCATACTACTAAGTACAGCAGTGAATTGAATTACCAAACTCTCTATTTTATACAGTATGTTTTTATAAAGAAGGCTAATACATTAAACAGTGGAGTATCCAGATCCTTATACTGTACTAGTAGTATATATGGCTGGATGCTTGTGGCACGTGTTCCTATACTCAGTATAGTGAAGACATTACTTTTCAACAGCAACACATGTATATGTGCGGAAACAGGACTAGGGGAGGCAAGTGGTCATAAATTGTACAGCGACTCTTTCTTTCTTTCTTTCAGGTGTCTGGGCAATGAAGCAGAAGGGCCGGGATAGGAGCAGTAACCTCTTGTCCGGCTGAGGGCGCACAGCCTGCTAGCAGCAGCTGCAGCCAGCCTGCAACCAGATTCCAGATCTTTTGGCTGCCTGGATCATTTTTCACAGAGCGAGCAGGCAGGCATGCAGATGGATGCGAGTTGTGTGCAAAACCAAGCAGATAAGAGCACACACATCGCTGACACAAAGGCAGGTAAGCCGAGAGGAGTGTCCTTGAAAAGCCTGCACGTAGTCCTCCCTCCCTCCTTCCCCCACGGCTCTCTTATTTTCATTTTCTGAAACCTTTTCTCGTTGTATTGTTGTGCTGTTAGTAATTCTTCTGTGCTGCTAGTGCTACATGATCAAAAACATGTGTGCTTCTGAGTTCTGACTGACATGGCATGTGTGCATGCGCACTGCGGATTGTTCATGCCATGTCAAGCGCTTGAAAGTTCCCTCATTTGGACACATTACCTTGGCCTATCCCTGTGATTTGTGCTTGTGCATGCTTGCGTTTGCTGCATCTTGGCCGCAGGGCATGCAAACGCACTAGCTAGCCTGGTAGGCAAGAGTAAGTGGCCTTCTTGTCCTGAAAGAATCCTTGTTTCCTTCCTACAATTGCAGATCCACAAGTCCTCTTCCTCCTCATACCCACAGTGCCTGGGATGGCATGAAGCTGCCATCATTGGTGTTGTTTGTTAGCTAGATTTAAGAAAAGGCGTCCATTTTTCTTTTCAGTTGATGCAATTTGCAATGTGCAGTGGTTTGGGGACTACTTATTTAGCGGTTCATCTGTTCTCCTGCAAGGGAGACAATCATGGGGTGATAAGCCCCATAAAGCTCCCATTCTACTATACTACTTTTACACACTTCTCTCTTGCACAGGCCATGCATGCATGAGCATGACCCGACCCGAACACAAAGGCCTCACTCTCATCCTCTCCTCCCCCATACCTGTCTCTTTTGCTTTGCCACTGTGTGAACCATGTAGATACAGTTGCAGCGCATGGCGGATGGGCATCGCTTCCCCTTTCATTCAGTTGCGAGCGCCATTTGCAACTGGCATTATTAAGCTGCTCCCAGCTAGGCCCCATCTTCTCTTGTTGGTTTGCGAAGCAGAGCCCAACAAATCTATCGCTGATCGTGGTCAGGATCAGAGGGGGCCAGCTGCTTTCCAAGTGGGCTCTCTCTCTCTCTCTCTCTGATCATGGCGCCCCTCCATGATAAAACCACTCCCTGACCTGGTTGTCTTCCAGGCTTCAAGGTCTCCCACCACACACCATTCTACTTGCAGGCGTTTTATTAGGAAACGCTCGCTTTCTATTTTAGTAGGCAGCTTCAGGTTGAATACTCCTAATTCGGAGAGCTTCTTGCTGGATCACCTGGTTGTGATAATCTCAGAGCTATAGCTTATTCCTGCCTTCCCCCATAGCTTAGCTTCACCTCTGTCCTTCCTGAAGGTAGTGGTGGTTGGCGTTTCAATAGGCTGTCAGTGTGCTCTCCCATGATTTGATAAGGTTTGGCTCCTAACCCTGCACCTTTTCGGTCAACACTTGTTTTGCTTGGAAGAAGCCAGCTTGGCTTCGAGATGTAGCTGTTGCCCTTGCTTGTTTAAGCCTCTTTTTCTTTATCGATATTCAGTTATTTCACGGTTTGCTGCCAAATACTAGTTCAACAGTTAATCATTTTGTGAGATCTCTAGTGTTTTCCATTTACCTTGCTGTTTTATGTGCTGAGTAATTTAAAATTCGGTCTCAGATATTATAACTACTCCCATTCTATTTTACTGTGTTCTCTAACGTTTACAAACATCCTGGTACTGTACTTCAAGACACATCGCCTACTTATAGGATAGCCTTGCCTCCTAGTACAAACTTACTCGTATCCTCCTATGGTCAAGTCTCATGCTACTACACCTGTGCTTTATGCAACTGATTGTTTATGTGCATTTGTGCTCCAATGTTTGACTGCTATGTTATCTTTCCTCCATTCTTGACGGAAGCATCAGCCTACGTTGAGTATTTTTTTTTCTTTTATTTTGGGGATCGAAGCATCAATCTTGAGCAGTGCTCGTGCACCAAGCTACTCCTCATTTTAGTATTTTCTTCGTCTCAAAATAAATGTTTTTTGACTTTTTGAAATCGACGTTTGATCATTCATTTTATTAAAAAAATTGAAAATACAAAAATAAATCGGTTCATAATAAAATAAATATTTAAAAAAAATTAAATAAAATGAATGAGAGAGAAGTGAGTATTATTCTACTCGCACTGCTTCCACGCCATCCGGTCCTTTTTAATTGGGTACAGCGTTTGACACCTTCATTCCAACAAGCTTGAAGATGATGGGGAACGCGTCGTGTCAGCAGTTGGGAGTGGACGCCATGATGAGCAATAGCTGCTTCGACAGCAACATGGTCGGTGCCGACGTAGCGACGATGGTCCACGTCCCCGAGTACATGGCGCACGACGGAAGCTTGGGGCTCGGCGGCCATTTCTTGGCGGACGGCGGTGCAGTGCTCGCCGGCCAGCTGCAGCTGGTGCGCCCAGCTGTTCCGCAAAGCCTGTCGCCGCAGGAGGTGCACGGCGCCTTCAGCGTTGCCAGCGGGTACGGCCCGTCGCCGTCGGACGTCACCGCTGCTCTCCCGCCCACGGCGGCCAAGCTTGCTGGAGAACCAGAGAGCAGCTGGCTCCAGGAGCAGTACCACGGCCCGACGTGGTTCTCCGGCGCCGGCTTCCGGGACCCGTTCACCGCGGCGGCGAGAGAGCTCTCGCTCAGGCTAGCCGCCGAGTCCTCGTCAACCGGCACGGTGGTTAACCTGCCCGACCAGTCCTCGGACGTCAGCTGCTCCGGCTTGACGCATGCAGGCAGCAGCGCCGCCCACGGCCTGATCCAGCCTCCTTACTGCGGCGGCGGCGACGACCAGCTAGGGCGGGCGCGTCGTGGGCGCCCGCACTTCTCTCATGTCCTGTCGCGGTCAGGGTACGCGCACATCGTGCAGCAGACGCTGGACGAGTTTGTCGGCTGCCTGCTGCAAGACGTGGCCGGGGCCACCGGCTCTGTCGTTGGCGAGGCCCACTGCCCTCTTCCTTCGTCGAGCAGCTCGATTACGACACCTTCCGATCAGTTCATGTTCGCCGGCGCGGAAGAGCATCCGCATCACAGACTGAGGAACGATCTCCTGAAACTCCTGCAGTTGGTGAGCTCACAATCATTTTTTTTTTATGATTTCGATTTGGCCCACTTTTTAAAGGTCCGTTAGATAAAAGATGTTCTTTTTCACAAATTGGTAAAATTTGGTGCAAGATGGACCAACGGTGCAACCAGTGCCTGGACGAGATGCAGAGCGCGGCGTCCAAGTACGGCAGCATGGTGCGTCCGGGCGGCGGCGCTCTGTCCGCGCCGTTCTCGTACACTGCGGTGTCCGCCATGCACCGGCGGCTCAGGGCGCGGATCATCGCCGAGATCGCATCGGTCACGCAGACGCAGAGGGGCCGGGAACAAACGTCGTCGGGGTCGCTGGCCGACAGGGAGCGGAGCTGGGAGTCGGCCTTCATCCAGAAGCACTGGGCGCTGCGGCAGCTCCGGCGCGGCGACCAGCAGTCGTGGCGTCCGCAGCGCGGCTTGCCGGAGAAGTCCGTCGCCGTGCTCAAGGCCTGGATGTTCGAGAACTTCCTCCGCCCGTAAGTCCTCCCAACAAACAACAACGGCTTCTTTACTTAATTAGGATGTCAGCTGACAGCTTCTGCTTGCAATCATTGACGGAGGAGGAGATGCTCGTACAGTTTCGTTTGTGCGGCTGATGATAACTTTGCATTATAGTAATACACCAAATGAAAAGCAATCTGGTGTCTCATTCAGGTACCCGAAAGACAGCGAGAAGGAGATGCTGGCGGCGAGGAGCGGCCTGAGCAGGAGCCAGGTACACTTTCAGGCTTCCAACATACTCCTAACAAACATCGCACTGCAACTTTTCAGAGAGTTTCAGAGCAAACTCACGGAGAAACATATCATCTGATTTTTTGCTGTTAGGTCTCCAACTGGTTCATCAACGCGCGTGTTCGACTGTGGAAGCCGATGATCGAGGAGATGTACGAGGATCTCAAGAAGGTCTCTGCGGACAGGGAGGGTGCGCCTTTCTGAACATTTGAGCAGCAAGGAAGGATGTCAGCCAGCTCTCAGCAGCTGAAACTCTACTGAAAGATGATGGCTTCAACTTACCGGTTCAGCTTCTGTACTGTTGTGCAAGGGTTGTTCTACAATCCCTGAAACAATTGGTTGCCTTGCCATCATCTGAATCTATGGAGTATAACCTTCTACTAGTATTTTTTTTTACCGCGTATGTATATGGTTGCCGATCAATGCCTTCAACAAAGTTGGTCTAAATAAGAAAACGCCTTCAACAAAATCATGCCCATTGAAAAGAGAAGGTTGCTGTTGTCCTATTGAAAGCTGGAGCGCGCGCAGATTCAAGCAAGGCTGCCATCATGTATACGCTTGCAGTCAAATTCTTCGCGTGATGGAACAACATCACGGTTGCACAACCGCATGATGGCGTGTAAACAGCGAAAGATTTGAAAGTGCCCGGAAGTACAAGCATGCCGCTGTTGCTGATTGGATCTTGCTTGCATTCCACTGCTCCGATCCATGCGCTGTCTCGCGCGAGGCGCCTGTTGTTGCTCACGGATTTCATTTCTAACCGGCACATGAAACGTTCGCCGGCTAAGGCCTGTTTTCTCGTTAGATTATATGATTTAGATTATAATCTTATTTTTTATAATCTATATTATAATATAGAGATTATAATTTAGATTATAATCTGTATTTGTCTGTTTGACAACTCAGTTTATTTTTAGCTTGACAGGGTAGTGAGTCTTTTGAAGAGTATAATCTCAAATAAACATATAATGACTAGCTTATTAAATTATAATAATCTAAACTTGAGATTAAAATAATCTGATAAATAAGCTATTCTGTTTGTTTATCTTTATAAATTATAATCTTTATATTATATAATCAAGTAGATTATAATCTCAAACAAACATCGCCTAACTCTGGCGGATGCATCAGAGCGATCGGCATTGACACGGTGTTCATCAATAGTTCTAGCTAGGGTACATTCTCGCTCGTTCTTAAACTAGTGTCATTAGGACAACTCTGATTCAAATTTGAACGAAAACTGTTTGTACTCATCATTGAGTAATCTAAAGTATTGCAGTTTATAAAAAGTACAGTCCCACGTAGTGTTCCAGCAATTAGCCTCCCAAAAAGATGCTGTGATTACTTGAAAGCAGGACAAAAACTTGAGTTTTCGGTACATGTTGGAAGTACCAATCCAATATGCCTTGATCTGATTGTACGTTCTGTCAGTGTGTCATGTGCATCAGTGAACCTGATTCTGATGGTGCAAATAAAGTCACTTGGATCAAAAGCAAAGGCACATATATACCCCATGAATTTTGAAATGGACACTAGGAAACAGATGGAAAATGGTCTACAAGTGAAGCTGCCTGTCCTTTCTTCCCATGTTTGGCAGACTGCTAAAGCTTGGCCCAAGCCTGCTACACAAAAATCTCATGACCCGGTAAGCAAACCAGAGCAGCACTTCGTCGTCATTTTCGCTGGGAGAAGTAGTAATCTCCAAGGTGTTATTGATACTATTCTCTCTAGTTTTAAATTATTGACCACAGTTCACTTTTAACATTAACTTTGATCATTCATATTATTCAAAAAATTTGTTTCAATATATAAAATTATTAGTTGTAATATAAATTTTGTTAATAATAAATCAAATAATAACAAAAATTTACACATTTGAACAATTTTTTTAATAAGACGAATAGTCAAAGTTGATATTATAAGTTAACAGTGTCAATATTTTAAAACCAGAGAGAGTAGTTGATTGCGCGAGTAACATTGAAATGTTAATTTTTGTGTTGCCCCGTTGTCCGTTGATCCTAATGAAAAAATTGCTATTAATATCCAAAGTTTGACAAACCTTGCACAAAAAAGGGATTACTTCTTAAATTGTTGTCACCGATTAGTTTAAATTTGAAACAGACGGCGACATCAATACTAGAATGGAGGGAGTATTACTTATTTGATTTTCCTAAAGTAGTGACTTGTCCTAATATGTGCTGCTCAAAGGGGTTTGTTGCTTTTCAACTTGAAAGAGTACCGTAGTGGTTTCAAAGCAACGGTGGCCGCTGCTTTTTGCAGAAACTCTTTTTGATAGCCTATTGGTCATACATTCGTTCACCTAAAAAGGAAGCTTGGACATTAGGAATTCCTGGAATGAGAGGAAGAAATGGAAAGGCCATAACACATGGCTTTTATAGTTTGACGCTCACTTGTTTAATAATCATTTACTCTCTCCGTTATATAAATTGTTATAGTGTTAAAAACTACTCCCTCTGTTCCTAAATTGATGTCACCGTTAATTTCTAATTTTAACTTTGATTATTCGTCTTATGAAAAAAAATTAATTCAAATGTGTAAAATTTTAAGTTAGAAATCAAACAACCCTAATGACAAATCAAATTATAACAAAATATATGATATTTACTAAAAAAAATTAATAAAACAAATGGTCAAAGATGATGTTAGAAGTCAACGATGATATCAATTTAAGAACGGAGGAAGTAAATTCTTGCCCTAGTAACAACAATTAAAATGGAGGGAGTTTTAAAAAAAAAGCAAAGAACATGTTCCACAAATTAACTTACAACTACCAAAACGAATGCGATCTCCAGGTTAAAGGGCAAGCAATCTGTGCATTATTGTACTATCCTTGCCAATGAACTGTTTTGGAAGTTATACTTTGCCTTAACTTTTTTTTTTTTGGCCCATCTCCTTAACAAAATTTCTGTGTGAATATCAAATCCAATTCAACGCATCATGTAAGAAAAACTTCACCAAGCATGAGTGACGGTTCAGTATAATCATTTACTCACTCCGTTATTAAATTATTGTCGCCGTTGACTTCTATTATCAACTTTGATCTCTTGTTTTATTCAAAAAATTAGTTCAAATGTGTAAAATTACAAGTCACCTTTCAAATACCTTTAATGATAAATCAAATTATAACAAAATATATGATATCCATCGTACTTTTTTTAATAAGACAAATAGTCAAAATTGATATTAAGAGTCGCGACAACAATTTCTAAACGGACGGAGTATAATTTTGGAGTAGCTCTTTGAGCAGATCACCAAACTGTGCCTTATTGGCATATTTCTGGTGCAGATGGCTACAGATAATCGCTTGGAGTACATTAGTTGGAAGGATTATTGTACAATGATCATCACAAAAAGAGAAAAAAAAAGATGTACGAAATGAAGTCGTAGGATCAGAACGAGAAGCGCAGCAACATCTTTCGGCGCCGCCGTCCTCGAAAGTCGCCTGTCCACGTCCAGGACAAAGAAAGTCAACCCTTCCGCCTACCAGGATCACGATTTCTTCTTGTCGGCAGCAGCAAGGGACTCCTCGGCGACCTCGGCGAGCTTCTGCAGGTTGAGCCTGACGACGGTGTCCGTGAACATCCTGGTGTCCTCCTCCGTGTTACCCTCCGGCACGTCGACGACGTACGACTCGACGACGACGCAGTACGGCTTGCCAGCGGGGCGGAAGAACTCGGTGACGGAGGTGACGGAGCGGTAGTTGTGGAGGCGGTGGTCGCCGCCGACGACGCGGAAGCTGAGGATGTGGCGGTCGTCGTCGAGCACCTCGAGCCGCTCGGTGCTGGAGGAGGCCGGGAGGCCCGAGACCACGGTGACCTCGCGCACGCTGCCGACCGTGGCGCCGTCCCCGGCCGCCAGCGCGCAGGTGCGCACGAAGTGCTTGTACCGCTGCGGGTTGCCGAAGCTGCGCACGATGGGCCACACCGCGCGCAGCGG
>BCLG01005321.1:0-15330 GCA_001602295.1 Zoysia matrella | reverse complement strand
GTCCGCGCCCGTACCCAGCCGCCCCGTTCCCGGCGCGCCGACGACGTGTGCGTGCGTGTGCGCAGCTGCGCACGGACAAACCGATCCAGCGTCGCACCGACGTCTGCGCACCAGACCGCCGGCGCGGGGCTATCGTGAGCATACCATCTCTTCCTGGCGCGCCGTCGACAGGTTTGTCGCTAGTCGCTACCAAAATGATTTTTTGTTTTGTTTTGTGCGCAGCTCGCAAGCTGATCCAACGCGGGCGCCAGGCCCTTCATTTTTTTTATTGACTTTAGGATAGCTTTAGTGAGAATTTACATTTACACTTTTTAAGTTGTTCTAATGTCAAGAAATAAATTAGAGGCAGCATAATTTTTTTACGAAATTCACTAAAGAAAAAACTAAACCATGACCCGGCCCAAAAGCTTTTTCTTCTCCGTGTAAGGCCTCAGACTGGCAAAAGCTCCGGCCCAGCGCCGGTGTCTCGTCGTCATCTCTTTCCGCGGCAGCATTGCTGTATTGGCGCCGGTTCTAACGGAGCAGCGCGCATTGGCGGCCTCGCTCCCCGCCTACGGCGATCGCGAACGCCACTGTGCCTCGCGCATGCCATTTCCGGCTCCATATTCTGCGGGATCCAAACCAATCGGTAATCCCTGACCCTCGAACTTGTCTCCCTCGCGATTTCCTAGAAATGTTTCGCCCCTCGGTTATCGCTAGGTAGACGTATTTGATCCCCGGTCGCCGTGGATTGCTAATTGATTGTACTTCTTTGTGGGGGTAAGTTTTAGGCATTACTACACTGTATATAAATGGTGGCTGCGTTAGTGCAATGTTGCAAGCAACCTGTTCGACCCATTGTTGGATGGACAAAATTGGGCTAAGCGTTATTGGCGTGGTTTGGAAGGATCTGGAAACTTGCCATATTTCTTTCATTTGCTCTGACTTCGTTCCTGCAAGCCGCTGAACTTGCCTGGAAGTCATTTTTTTCACCAGATGAAGTTTCACTTAGTATCATTTAAATACATAGCACAGTGAATTTATTTTCAAAATAATTTCCATCTCAATATACATTCCACTTCTTCTACCAATATTGAATAAACATGGAGCGTCTAAATAATTTTTTGACATGCTCTCACCATATATTCTACTGAATGACTTGCTATTCTTGTACTTATTCAAGCTTTAGTTTCAAGAATGCCATTTATCATAGTAGAAGTGAATTTTTAATTTTCCTTCAGTATCACATGGCTACATCAATATGCTTATTTAGACTAGTTCCTTATGCATCCTATGCTTATTTTATTAAGCTCCATCAATCGGCTAATATAGAAGACATGGCCACTGTCTTTACACAGGGTCATTTTTAGCACACTCGAACTGATCTTTCGGTGTCCTGATATGTTGGCAGTATCATCTGTCCTGACACAACGGTAAAATTATGTTGAGTTCCGCTTAGTATTAGCCCAATATTCTGCAACAAGTTGAGCAAAGGCTGATTGTTTGTCTTCCAACAACTTTGCTGGTGTTTCATATTCTAGAAGATTCCCTGCACAGTTGGAAATAATCATCATGAATCATTCTTATAGAATAAGTTGGCGCTTTTCATATAGCTAGATCATATAGAAGATCGCTATTTTTCTATCTACTCTTAGTTTTAGGGATGGATTGGAGCTTTCTGCAGATGCTAAATGACTGAATAAATAGTATAACATACCGTAGGAAAGTAGCATGACTCTATCACTGTCTGTCACAGTTGGAACCCTGTGAGCTATGGTTATCACCGTGCAACTGGAGAACTGCTGCCTGATGACTTTTTGGAGGATCGCATCTGTTGCGGAGTCAATGGATGCTGTTGCCTCATCTAGGACTAGAATTTTGTTCCTGCGGAGGAGAACTCTGCCGAGGCAGAAGAGTTGACGCTGCCCAAGGCTCCAGTTATCGCCATCATCACTCACTAGCGCAGTCCACAAGAGTGAACGAAATCAGTTCAGTCTCTATTGAAGCCATACTGCCATATAATTTTTTTGGCCAATATTCCTACTTCACTTACCAACTGTATCAAGAAGGGCAGGGGTGCTGCTAATTGCTGTCTTTAGTTGACACTTCTCCAAGGCCTGCAATTTTAATTGTATGTGCTGTCAGAACAGATGACACAGTTACTGTTCATATAGCATGTACATCAGATCCCTAAGAAAAGATGGTATTCTACTGCTGATAGCAGCAGATGTTTAAATTAAATGATTGTATTAAGAGCTATGTTATTTGAGGACTTATGTTGCAATCTTTATTATATTTGGCAGATTTTAATATAGAACCAAATCACTGTAAATCATCCATTTGAGTAGATCTCGAGGATTAAATTAGTCTTTTAAAAGTTCAATTGGGAAAGTAATTTATTATTGTTTTAAACTAACTCATGCAGCTGTTTCAGAAAGTAACTCATGTGGTTGTTTCAGAAAGTAGAGAAGCAATGGATATATATTTTTTATTTATTTCTTTTTATGAAAATCAACGGCTGAAATTAAATTCTTAACTTACATCCTAAGAGGTAAGCCAACAGCATTTGGTCTACCTTAATATGAATCTTATATTTTTGCAGGCGTGGCAGTTTTTCTCACCTCCCATATTTCTTGATCAGAATGCAAGCCAAGGGGATCCAAATTATTGCGCACAGTTCCTCTGAAAAGTGTCGGTTCTTGAGGTATAATACTCAGTTTAGTTCTTAGATCCTTGAGGCCGATAGAGCAGATATCCAACTTGTCAATAAGTATCCTCCCACCCGCAGGATCAACAAGACGGAACAACGAGCTGATAAGTGTTGATTTCCCGCTTCCTGTCCTTCCTACAACACCAATCTTGTTCCCAGCAACAAAGGTGCAAGTGATTCCTTTGAGAACAAGTGGTGCGTTTGGGCGGTATCTTATCTGTTCATCAAGTACGAGTTGCAAAGCCCATTTCTCAGGAAATTTCAGTGAGACTGCAAAAAAAGCTCCCTATTATTTACCTTCAAATCTTGCAGGTCTATTCTTCCCTCCTGAGGCCATGAAGTTGGAGGTCTATACTCTGGTATGATGGCTGGTGGCTCCAGTGGGAGGTGCATATACTGCTTGATTCGCTCAACTGAAATGATATAATTTTCCAGGTAGGAATAGAACCTTGTCAAGAAAACCTGTGCTGAAGTCAGCGTCAAAGCATATGATAGGCAAAGTCCCGCAAAGCCTGAAATGATTCATATTGGAAGTGTTTTGTCAATCTGAAAATGCTATTTAAAAGAGTTATGTTTACTGAAAAAAATTAGTTTTGTAGATACCTGGTGAAATCACCCCTGGTGGAACCAAAGTAAGAAACAATGCTGATGTAAGTATTGTTAAGGATTGCAGCGCTTCAACCCTAATAAGCACCCACTCCTGTGCAGCAACGGTGTGGAAGAACAATGTGGCATCAATGTCAATGAGCTGCATATTATTGTGGATGAACCTCTCGGTTGCTGAAAACGCCCTGATAGTCACTACTCCAAGAATGGACTCCGATGCATAGTTCATGACAGGTGCCTTTGTTGTTCCATTGATTCTTACTAGCTCTCTGGCTGAGGAAACATAGTACCTCTTCATATTTTGAAAACTATGAGTTAGGTCCAGAATACATTCGCTTAACTTAGTAATTTCTTGCAGCAATGCATACTGACCTGAACATATACCATGGTGATTGTGACTGGGATTGCGACAACCAAGACTTGCCAAGTTACAGTACCCATAACCAGTATTGTCGTGAAAACCTCAATACCGCCAGTAGCCACAAATGCCATGGAGTAAGGTATGTCAAAGTCCAGGATGCTTAAATCTGAAGATGCCTGCACAATAAACACTTGAATTTTAACCTATCCTCTATGAAAAAACTAGGACTAGCTTGTTATGCTTATGTAAATACGAGGGTAAAAGAAAAATCATACCCTTGTTAAGATTCTCCCAACTGGTGTTGAGTCAAAGAAGGACATGGGGGCCTTGAACACAGAATCCATTAGCCCGCCAAAGAATGCTTTAGAGGCCTTGAGCCCCAGATTAGCTGCAAAAAGGCTTCTAAAGTAGGCAAAGCAGCAGCTGAAGATGGAGAGACCAGAATAGGCCCCTACTAGAAGTGCAGCACTGACGTTGTCTGTCTGAACAGCTATTGCTAACCAATACGTGGACATAATCTGAAAGCATGTGAAGAGCACCTGAGAAGTACACATGCCAGAGAATTGGAAAATGCCCTTGGAGACATTTATGTAGTCTTTATATGGCTTCCATCCGAGATCACCAATCCCCTTTTTCTCCCCTTCTGTAAGCTGAAATGCTGCTGAAGGACCTTTTGCAGAGACTTCAATGTCGCTTGCCTGCCTTGTGGTGTGCACTACACTTGGCATTATGTTGTCATCAGGCACTTGTATTCCTTCAACTTTGTTCTGTTGGCTAGAAGTAGTATCCAATGCTGCGATCGAAGACTGGTGAGCAGAAACCAGCTTCTCAAATGCCGTCCCAGATTCCATTAATTCTGTATATTTTCCTTGTTGGCTAACATGGCCACCTTCCATGACCTGTCGAAGCGTAGACAGTTTTTCACAGAAGGTTCTTCGATATGAGTTACACACAGTAATGTTTAGAGGACGCACTTACCAGAATCCTATCAGTTTCAGTTAGAAATTCAACTTGGTGGGTAACAAGAACGACAGCCTTCTCTGCTAGTGTTGTCATTACACAATCCTGCAAGAACATGGACGTAAGAAATGCAAGCAGCAGAAATAGCTTATTTATCGATACAGATAAAAAATGATATATTTTGTTTACATAGAACAAAACCGCAGCAGTGTGTGCGTCGACTGCACTGAAAGGGTCATCCAAAAGATAAACATCTGCGTCACTGTAGACAGCTCTAGCCAGCTGAATTCTTTGCTTCTGACCTCCACTCATGTTCAGTCCTCTCTGGCCAATCTCTGTCAGGTCTCCGTGATCAAAATTTTCTATATCCTTGTCCAGAGCACAAGATTTTATCGCCTTGTCATACAGTTCCCTATTGAAAGGCTTTCCGAATAGTATATTGTCACGAACAGTTCCACTCTGTATCCAAGAGTTTTGTGACACATATGCCACTGAACCAAATACCTCAACCTGCAAAATGCAATTTTGTCATATTCTCAGGTATAACATGATTCTGTTCTTTTATTTAATGGTCTTTTGCAAAAAGACCATCCATTGCTGCAACTTACTGTTCCTGATACTCGAGGTATCTCCCCAAGTAACGCATAGAGGAGTGAAGATTTCCCTGATCCAACTGGGCCGCAGACGGCCACCTTCTCTCCTGTACGTATGCTAAGGTTAACATTCCTCAGCGACAGATGAGCTGAACTTGCACCCCAGCTGAAATTTCCATCTTGGACTCTAATTCGGATGTCAGTGTCATCAGAATGGACCCTCCTCACATCTTCCTCTTTGATCTCATCTTCCAGAAGGAACTTTTCGATTCGATCTAACGACACCTTGTATTGGATCATCATTGTGAGGATCTCAGGAAGAAACCTGACTGGCTCAGCCATGACCCTCAGGGTGGCCAAGACCGTGAAGAGTGTACTGGCATTAAGGGGCACACTCCCGATGATTGCCGTCGCGGTATACATCACCGCGGAGACAACTGTCGGGGACATCCAGTACATCACCGCGCCGTACGCTTTCTTCATCTGAGTCTCCCTCAGCCATTTGAACTCGGCATCCCTGAGTGACTCGATGACGTGCCGGAACTTCTCCTCCCATGACTGCAGCTTGATGATCTTCATGCTGTTTAGTATCTCCGACGTCCGCCGGAGCCTCTCGTCCTGAGCAACCATGAACTTGGACTGGTACCCCTGCAAGATCTTGGCGAACGGCACGTTGAGGAAGCCGAAGATGATGAGGGGCACTAGACCGGGAAGCGCCCCGATCTTCAGTGCCCAGAAGAGCGTGGCGATTGCAAGGGCCAGCTGAAGCGGCGAGCTCCACCCCATGTGCAGCCAGCTGATGGAGTCTCCGAGCCGGTACGCGTCGACCGCAATGTAGTTGACGATCTCGCCGGTCGAGTGGTTCTTCCTCCCCTGGCTTGACAGCCTGAGCTGCTTCTGGAAGATGGCCGCCATCAGCGCAGACCGGATATGCATTCCGGTCCTCCTCGAGTCGAAGAACCAATGCCGCTGCGACAGCGACTCGACGAGCTTCGTGAGAAGCAAGCAACCGACGAGCAGCAGGCCGGTGCGGAGGTCCCTCTCTTCCTGTTTGCTGTACCACACGAATGCGAAGAGCAGCAGGGGAGCCACTGCAATGGACAGCGTTCTCATCAAGGCGTAGAAGCCGGTGAGTGCGATCTCACCGAGGAAGCACTTGCCCAAGACGAGGGCGAGCCTGTTGCTGCTCCCGCTCCGGTGCCTGACCTTATCGTTCACGTGGCGGCTCCAGACCTCAGCGAACTTCTGTGAGGCGTGGTGCGCGCTGTCCTCGCCAGTGATGACAGGGATGTCGGCGAGGTCCAGCGCCTTGGTGCGGCCGAGCCGGAGCAAAGGGTTTAGCCACGAGAAGGCGAGCTGGCTGAACAGGCCAGCACGGTACAGCTCCGCGGTGTGCACAGTCTCATCCTTCTCGATCAGAGGCTCCGACAAGCCGTCGTCGTCACAGGCGTCCCGCTGGTGCCCACGACGCCACTGGAGCAGCGTGTAGAGGGCGCAGAGCATGAGGACGAAGTTCGCCGGCCAAGCCACCACCTCCGCGACATCGAGCTGGTGCCCCCCAGCGAGGAGCACCGCATTGTACGCGGTGATCAGCACCGAGAAGAGCCCCCACCAGAGAACGGCCACCGCCTTCGCCGACCTTGTCGGTTGAACGTGCACGGACACCGCCAGGGCGATCCAGACCAGCCCCCTGACGACATACGGAGCCGTCCCAGCGACGTCGGTGGCGTCCTGGAAACCCGTGACGCCGTACCCCGTGGCAGCCGCCACGCAGCACACGGATACCAGGACCAGCTCCCACCGTTTTCTTCGACCGCCACTTCTCCGGCCAGCGGGTCGCCTCCGGAGGCGTGCAGCGACCAGCGCAGAGACGTAGGCGACGAGGAGCACCACATTGAGGCAGTCTATCAGGGCCCTCTGCACGCACGGCGACGCGACGGTGAGGCTCCCGTCCTCCCGGCCGCAAATCCAAGACGACGACCAGCCTGGCATGCATCCGAGGAACGATCAGCTAGCTCGTCATAAACCATTGACCAACGAACGAAAGCACAATAATAAGACGAAGCTGCAAGACACGGGAAGGGAGGTTTACAAGAACGATGAAACGATCAGGAGGCTCTACGTAGTTCTTACCAAGAACGGCCATGGCCAGACCACCCTTATCGGCCGTTGTCGCCGGCTGCTCGCCGCTCACATGCAGTGGCAACGAGAGGGCAGGCAAGGAGCCACCTACTCTTGGCAGGGCGGTAGGTGTGGAGCCAGCCACTGGTTCGATTGGTGTACAATTAAGGTGTGTTCTCTCCTATTCTGCGTTTTTGTTTTTGTTTTTTTTTTTTTGTGGAATGGCGGCTAGTTTCCTGTGGCACCCAGAGGATGCTCAGAAAAACTCGAACTTGTCCGCCGTCACTTTCCGCCAGTCTTCATGGGAGAGAAGCCCGAAATGCTGGTAACTCTTGCCGTTTTGGCTCTTGCGCTGTCATACGGCGGTGCGGCGTACTGGGTGACGTGGCCATTGATGGCAGGCAGCTGGCTGCTGGAGTGCTGAGAGAGGAAGAGCCGTCTTGGGGAGGAGGCTCAACTGAAGAGGCTGTGTTCCAATATTTCTTCGTGACGTGTGTTAGGCTTGTCGTTTTGGACAGTAAGCTGAGGCTTTCCTTCATGGAAACAGCGGGCGTCCAGATCGGAAGTTTCCCCGAAACGTTTGAGTTGGATCCAAAGACGAAACATGCTGAAATCGTTTGGGATGACTGGAATCGAGCTGGTATAGCAGAAATTTAGTTCCGCCACCCGTAGCCGTCGTACTAACACTGCCACCGTTGGGGCTCTGAATCCGTCATCAGGCACGTCAACACCAAATGGTTAAATGAAAACAGAGCCGTAGAGGTGGCCGATGTGATTTCTACAGTACCGCAACGTGCTGTAGTAAAAAACTTCGTTGCCGTGTCTTCCGGCTTAATCTTTTGATCCCGATACGCATTTGATGCACCTGGACAGCGATGCCAACAACACGCGAGAACTTCGATATTTTTCGGAGGTGTGCACTTGTCTCGACCTTGCCGTTCATGGGCTTTACTAAACATAAAGTTAAAAGGTGCTTTACTAAACATAAAGTTAAACCTTTTGTTTGAGTTTCACTCCTATATACAGAGTGTGATATCGTCTCCGTTCATTTGTGGATCCATCCTTGTCACCTTCCTCGTACGGAAAGGCTAGCTGGGTGTCTGCACATGAAGCTTCAAAACATTTCAAAGATGCAACTGTTAATGAGGATATTTACGTGGAGTATTTTACCTATACCTATAGACAGTGTCAATTTGGTCGAACTTATAGGGTCTGTTCTGTTCGGTGTCGCTAGCTGTTGCTGCAGCTTATTGCTTCAGCTGCGGTAAACAATAAGATTACAAAAAGTTGGTCTGTAAACTACAGGAGGTGTAGCCCCGTGCAGCCAAAAACATAAAAACAGCCGAACAGGCTCATAGATTATCATAAGCTCGCTCACTTTGATTCGTGACATTATAGAGCTATAACACGACAACAAACCAGCCCCCGCCTTTTACGACTTTACGTACCTTCGATTTTAAAAACATAGTACTCCATTTTTATAATATCGTTAGCTATCAAATGTATTTTGAAGTGACAGCTAATTTATCGTGGGCACCTTGAGGCCGTCCATTCCAAACGCCCTCGCCAACGGGAGGCCGATGAGTCACTGACACGGTGACACCCAAACCAGATGATGTGACGCTTAATCATGCGTGCAAACGCGCGCTATAGTCCACGACAGTTACAGGAATCGAAGACCTACGTTGCCAGCATCCCACTCAACATAAATGAGCGTACGCACCCTTGTCCTTCGGGGATGGATGGAGATCGTCCACAATCAGATGCCGGCGCAGTTGAGACGTGTGGGTCCGGCATCAGCTGACAGCCTGACATGTATCGCGTAAAATTTTAAGTTGTGATTTAAATAATTTTAATAATAAATTAAATTATATTAAAATTTATTAAATTTTTTAATAAAATAAATAATTAAATTTAAAAATCAACGACGAGTACTCTTGTTTTTCTATCAGTAGTAGTACTTTTCGTCTTCCGCATAATGATGCGAAACATGAACTCCTAGTTGCTGGAAGAAGATGGCGTGCTCTTCAATTTGCCTCTGAGAAGAAACAAATATAATATTTGAAATGGACAGGCTTCTTTCAGCAGCGCAGTTGAAGCGACGGTGTTGACAGCAAGTTGTTGTGAGTAGCAACAATGGCGCTAGTGGTCCAAAGACTAAGGGTACTTTAGATCATAGGAATTTCATAGGATTTTTGGAGGATTAAGTTCTTAAGAAATTTTTCTTACAATGCTTCTTTGGCTCATGAAAAAGTGAGGAAATTTTTTTATAGAAATCCATTTCTATACCCCAGTTTCATAGAAAAATTAAAAAGAGCTAGGACCTCTTGCAAAAAATTTTGGCGCAAAAACATCCACGCGCGCCGCTTTGCTGTTTTCGCGCCACCTGCTTCGTCACCGTTCTTTAGAAAAAGAAATAAAAACTAACAATGGATTGAGCAGTGAAAATAAAAAGCAACGAGCCCCTGCGTTTCTCTATCTTTGCTCAGTGCGCATCGCTTGCTCCTCCTGCAGCAGGTCCTGCCGTCCTGGCCGTGAGGCTTCCCCGACGAGTACTCCCGTGAACAAGGACGTGCAGGTGCAGGTCTTCGTGAGGTTCTTCCCCATCTGTAGGTTAGTTTTTTTCCTCCTCCCAAATTTCTATCCCTATTTTAAGATACGTTTTTTCTTTGATTTGGGTAAAGTTTTCTAATACTGGTAATGGAGGATGAATGGATCGAGACACTTTCTTGGGGCTATTGTTCAGTATTAGCTGTCATCTAAGGATTATTTTTTATTTTTCTTGATTAGAGAGTTTTAACCTTGTTTTCAAAATAAATCTGCAAGACTTGGGAAAATTTTATTTCAATTCAAGACAAATATAGCTAAAGAATGCCTTCCACCATTACTGTCCTAGTCATTTGTTTTTTCTTTTTGTTTTTCGTATGTAGATTACGTGGTCCAGATTAATTTTCTACTAGCTTTCTGATGATAGTTTTATCGTTTCCTTAGGGAAGTGCCGCCAAATAAAGGTTTCACTTAGATGAACATATCATGTCAACGTATTTTGTCCAGTGGAGGCCGTAACGTGCAGTCACAAGGGCTTTTTCATGTTGATGGGGAGCAGGATTCTACACCACCTACTCAAAAAAACATGTAGTGCTTTCAATTTTAGTCACACCAATATCTTACATTCCAAATTTTAATTGCATCCATACTGCAGTAGAAATTAAAATTGTGATTGTTAAATGCTGTGAATACAGAAGCTCCAAAGAGAGCGAAATGGGTTCACCGGAGAAAGTCATTCCTTATTAAACTTCTAAAGGATCATGATGTGCCAGGTTTTAGGACACAAAATGGTTGGAGTAAGGAGGCATGGAACAATATTGTTCGGCGCCTGAATGAAAAGTTTGAGACATTATATACTCTTGGGCAAGTCAAACAGAAGGAGCAAGATTTGAAGATCATTAGTCCAAAGAAAGAAAAATAAAATTCTGATTACAAACAGATCATCATGGTTATATAAGATAGTAACTAACTTTTGTAATACAAAATATTGAATAAATGATTCGAGCAGATCGTAGAAGGATCTGTTAACAACAGTGGAGCATGTGATTTTTGTAGACACAAAGTGAGGATGAGAGCCAACAAGTTGATGTGCATATATAAGCAGGCACCCAACGGCTATGAAGTCCTCTAAAGTATGGTCTAACGGCTAAGCTCAAGTTTCAAACTTAAAAAAATATATTTCAAACTTCAGAATTTCTTTGCTTTTTCCTATGGTATTACCAAACAAGCATTTCACCAAATTTCATAGGATTAAAAAATACATACATCTCAATTCTTATATTTTTTCTATTTCTGTATTTTTGAAATCCTACATTCGAAAGAGCCCTAAAGTAAAGCTTGTCCGAAGCACCGACGTGCCTCCTGCATGCAGAGCATGCACAAAACACGCAGCAACCACGAAGACGAAAGGTCTAAATGGTTCAAAAGTACGATGCCTGGTCACTGACCATGTCAACCCTAAGTTCATCTGACCGCTGTAACTCTTCACATTAGATACTTACCTCCGTTTTAAAATATAAATATTTTTAAATTTAAATAAAATTAATTTTTTTTAATTTCTACTAATAATATCAAAAAAAATACAGTCTCTAATATAAAAATATATATTTTATAAAAATTTATTTCATGACGAATTCAAAAAATATAATTTTTATATGACAAAGCATTGTTACTTATACAAGGGTGTAGGTAACACGGATGTAAGCCCATGCAAATAGTATTAGCTGAGTAGGGCTCATAAACCACTTTATATCATCACAACGTCACCTGGTCAAACAATTGCCACAGATGTATAAATTAACACAGAGTTCTGAAGGATCACTCAAACATCAGATGAAAGTACGTAGACACCAGCGGGGCCAGATGTGGTTCAAAGCAAGCATACGAGAAATGGCAAAAATAAAGGCAATGATAACTCTGGCGACGTGACAAAATTCTTGCTCAAATGGGCATTGTCACACGCAGTTTCGTTCTCTGAGGATACACACTTTAGATGAATGTATATAATGGCATAATGATCTGGCCTGAATCCTATCAAGCTACAATCAGATTAATCATACATTCCTATGTTACACAAACCCTTATTTGGGGTCAACAGCCACTCAATGAGCCCAATCATTCAAGGCACGCTGCGCTCTCAAAACCGGCAAACTCAATTGCCCTCTTGCAGTTGCCGTGAAGGTGGAAGGATCGATCTTGCAGTGGCGCAGGATCTGAGTCAAGTTCCTTTGCCTCCACCCTACCTGTATATGGACCGCAAACTCTTCAATACATGTGAGGACACTTTACAGAGCTTGAAAACTTTAAGCCATACAAAAAGCAGTCTGCAGTGTGCCAAATGTCATGAGTCATGTGAGCCTTGGACTATCAAATTTATGCGCTTGCCGCTATCGATGCGGAGAACATCATTTTTCAGGCCCAACTGAAAAGGAAGAACCGATAAATTGATTGGCCACCATTCCAGAGTAAAACAATCATAGATGAACTCAGTTGATATGAACGTGTACCTCCACCTGATTGCTATCAACAGAAAACCATCTCAAAAGAACCCCAAGGTGGACCACTGCTGGAATCATTTTGAATAGCAGAGGTGTTGTTACCTGCCAAAGTACCCAGAAGAGTCAGTCAAACATGTACGCTTTGTGAAAACATAGGGTCAGGTAACTGTAGACGTGCAAAAAATGACAAACTATTGCATGTATTCTACGATGTCAGTATTCAACTTCCTAGAGGCCTCTGTACCATTGCATTGGCAACATAACTGAGCACAACAAAGCATAGTGTATAAGGTAATAATTCTTGACTATATCTATAAAGAAATACTAGATAATCTGCCAACGGAAAATAGAAGTTCCCATACAAAAAAAATCTTGGAATTTCTGATGTTCTCTTAGCATTCAACAAGAGTATCATAGTTTGCAGTGTTGGCATTCAACAAGAGCAGTCTTAGCATTCAACAGGAGTAACAAAAATCAGGAGAAAGTATTTGGAACTTTAATAGTTTAATCATCTTTTTGAGTGCCATTTTTTATTCTTTTAAGAGAATTTCAATAGCAATTGCAGTGTATATTTCTGCATCCAGTTCTAAGATTAATTATTATCAGAAATGGGTTAACACAGTATAATTAAAGGAATGGAGGGATTAGAAACATACCAAACTGAGCGCAGTGGTTCCAAGAAGAAGCAGGTAAAGCTTGCCCTGTAAAAAAGGAATGCAGCAGCTATCAGATGTAGTACAGACCAACTTTAATTGAAAACCAAAGAGGGACAAGTGCACCTTTACTCAAATCTCAAAACAAGACATCTATTATTAACTACCATAGAAACTAGACATCAGAATTGCAAGAATTCAGAAAATAAGGAACACAACATGACAATAAAAGCAGAATTGTACAACCACTGTTCTTCCCTTCTCTGTACAGAACCAAAAATAAAACTAAAAGATCAAGAAATAACCTCAATCAGATGGACGCTTGAAGCACGGCTAAGAAGAACAAAAGCAAATTCTCCTATTTGTGCAAGAGACATGCCAACCTATAGAGGAACACAAAGTTAGCATGTCTGCATGAGCTCCGACAGATGTAGGTGCATTCAAGAAGATGAAAAGACTTACAAGAAGAGATGTTTTGTTGCTATAGCCAAAACCTTTTACAACAATAGCAACAATAAACGTCTTTACAGTGATCACTAAAATTACAGCTGCAAGGAGTATGTCCACATGGTTCCATAGGAAATGGACATTAATTAGCATCCCAATGCTGGCAAGGAAAAGAGCAGCAAACAAATTGCGAATAGGTTCAATCTGCAGAAAGAGCAAACCTGAAATAAGAGAGCATATAATGAATTACTAAGTAAAACAGTCTAGCTAAGGATTTGACTACGGTGACGAAAACGATTCTACCTCCCTTCAGGTTTTGAAAACTGTAACAAAAAATAGAAATTTTACAAGATTTCGGTAAGAAATTACTTGTTCAAGAGTATGTTGTGCAAGATCAGTTGTTGATATCATTACTCCAGCTGCGAATGAACCCAGCTCAAGACTCAGGCCCAACTTATCACTGCACTGCATCATAGAAAATGACCACATATGAGTGAAAGTTTTTGAAAATTCAACAAGAAAGCCTTTTTGTCCCAAATAAGTTGGGGTAGATTAGACATGAAACCCCAAGAGGCATACCACAAAAGATTAAAAAAATCAAAAAGGAAATGGAAAAAGAGAAGAAAAGAGAAAAACCAAACAGAAAAGGGAAAAATGGGTAAACCAAGAATAAAGGTTCATAAATTTTCTCAAAATTAAAATCATTAAAAACTCACCCAAGCAAATAATAAGCAGAATGCAACCGCTGCCAGCTGGTATAGTTCATTTGTCTGTGAAATGCAGAGTAGCCAGAGCATTACAATTGATAGAAGATTAGAATCAAGTAAAAGTAGTCATATACGACTTTGTTTTCCTAGATAAAATTTACCTGGGATGAAAGACTTATCATCAGCTTAAGAAACCATGGAACTCCAGTGCGGGAGAGTATAGAGAGAATGCCCAGAAACGCTATTAGTACCACCAGCCTGAAAAGAAGTTATGTTATACAAAAAAACAACTGACTTTGTGCCATAAAACTTCTGCAGGGTCATATAGAAATACATGATGGAAGTGTAACAACAAATTTGATTGGAAGATATGCATACAGGTAAGTGCTGTTAACTCAAGTGGATCTACCCCTTAGTTTACTAGAGTGTAGGAGACATATTTCTAGTTGATAAAGTTTTGATGTCTATTGCAAAATAGGGATTGAAACACTGTACATACGATTTTGCCATTGACGCAAGTCCTTGAAGAAGACCGGATGCACCACTCAAAATTGGAAGAAGAGCAAACAGAAGGCCAACAGCACAATCCTGAGGTGGAAGTAAATGTAAATATGATATATCCAGTTCTGTTTTCCAAAGGCAACCTTATTGCAGCTTAAGTCCCTTAATTCTTAAAAATGAGACATAGCATTTTGCAAGTTCACATATACCTCTTTCAAAAAAGAATTTGATAAGCATGTGGCAGATGAAGAAAGTATCACAACTATGTTTAAAAAAAAAGAAAGTATCACGTTCATGTAAAAAGAAAGAAAGCATCATGTACCTGCAATATAAGTGTGCCAACTGTAACTTGACCGTGAAGAGCATTGATACTGTTCTTCTCCATCAGAAATTTCAAAACCTGCTCAAAAAAGAAGCTCCATTACTGAAAAAATTAGGTAACCAAAAGGCCTTCATTTGTGGCCATTTCAAAACCTGCTCACAAGAACCTTCAAATGTTTAGAACATACCACAGCTGTTGACGACATAGAAAGAAGAACACCAACAAAAACACCTTCCTTTGTTTTGCCTCCACAAAGCTGTGTCGAATCATTAAATATTAAAAAATAAAATAAAAGTTACAAAAAATTCGCAAGCCATGTCTTTGG
>BCLG01005320.1:15530-27881 GCA_001602295.1 Zoysia matrella | reverse complement strand
CTTAAAGCTGCTAGTGAGTGTATGATGCAAAAATATCAAATATTGCTCCCAGAACAGAAAATATATTGAATGGCACAAACCTTGAAACTTTCCATATGCGAGTTGTGCTTTCCAGACTCTTTAACTTTTTTATTTGCCCATGCCAATATATCTTTATCTGTGATCTCTTTTCCAAATGAATGAAATCTAAGATTTTTCAACAGTTGAAGAATATTGTACCGCATCAATTGCCACAGAAAAGCTGGGGAAAACATGCCACATCATCAAACAGCTCAGTTAAAGGTTTCAATTTGTTTGGTGCATATATACTAAACAAGCACTGGATAGATGATGCTTGAAGAGGCAATTGGTTTGAAGAGTTCGAAGAGTTTGGAGTGTCAATCTAATCTAATTGTTAAATGGAAGAGTGGGTCAAGGAAAACTGACAAATGAATAAACTGTTTAGCATAAATCCTATCTCTATGCAGCATCCCTCATAAAAAGTAGTAGCTGCTCAGTGAGAATTAAGATAGTCATACGGCTCAACCTGAGTGGGTATAAGCTGACAATAGTAGGCATCAAAATGTGTAAGAATCAGCATAACTAGTTCCATTCAAACTTATGCGTTTAAGACGAAATAATTTTTAGAATCAAAAGGCCATATAATTCTGTGAAAAATATTAGGTGGCCAAAAATGCAATATATGCACAATTCATTGAAACTCCAGTTACCTAATATCAGCTTTTTGTTTCCTTGCACAATATCATTTCCAGCAATATTCACCAATGAAAACTTCAGTTCCTTTCCAATCTTCAAAACTTGATTGCAGTTTTCTACTTTCCTGAACGGTAATTTTATTGGCGGGCGATTTGCCATCTTCCAGTTGACTGATCCCGGTGCAATTTTGTCAATCACCTCAAGGAGTACCCATCTTCATCCACAAAGATAAACAATCAGATACAGAATCAGCTTGACTTTTTCAACAGATTAAGATGGAGTACTGGAAGTATGGCCTACCCATTCCTAAGGTCTTCAAACACATTGTTGATATAACTAGAAATACCAAGGCTGTTAATCCACAGCCTGAATGACCTTTCTTCTCTGGACACTTGAGCATCATCTGAGAGTCCATCCACAAAGGAAACTTGTTTCATTTGTTTGGACAAACCATTTCTGCAGAAGAGACAATACATTTAGTAAGGAAAATTGGTATATAACCAATGCAGCTCCTCACACAGACTCATGACATGTATCTCAACTTACTACTGTCAGCACTAGTCAGTTTTAATCAGACTGGCCATTTAGAGCAAACATTTAACATCAATAAACATAGTAAAAAAAATCCATCCACAATGGAAATTTGTAATTTGTTAGTACATCCATTTCTTCAAATGAGGTCCACGTAACCAAAACACACTACGATACCAGCTCCGACTCGTCAAGATAGTCTTCCAAATGTGATTGCTTTGAATCAAAATCTAATACTATATTATAACCTACTAATTATATTGGTGGACTAAAAAAATGCTCGACCAGTGGGGGTCCGAGCACCCCCACGGAGGTAAAAGAAATACAATGTCCTAACAAAACGAATTTTAATAAGATATTCCTAAGCAGACAACCAAATAGTTTATACTAGTGGGTGATGACCGATGAGGTGAAGGAAATGTAGGATCACAATAAAATTAACTTCAACAAGATATTAATTCTGAAATTTTTATTACCGTATTGGCCAGAACAGCAGTAATTGAAAATAAACTGTAATTAATATCATTATCATATGCCACCACAGCTTGTAAGCATCCTTGCATATATGTGTTGTCCCTAGATAATTAAAACATGACTAGTTTACAATTTATAATTTCAGTTCATACCTTTTCTGGAAAATATGAGCTACAAAGGCAAGGTTTAGATTTGGTAAACCATCAACAATATCATTTGGGGTCAAATATCTTTTGCACCCCATCCTGTCTGCATGCTCAAGGACCAGTCTTGCTCTATGAAGGAGATCTTTTACTGACATTGCGGATGGTTTGGCACTGCATTCAGGAGCCAGGACATTCAATAGACAAGCATACGCCTCACTGTCCTGCATTTTTCCATTTTACAAATGTAAATATTCGATTATTCACAGAGGATTACGTTGACACAAGAAAGAGAAAAGATATATAGTAGGTTCATGCTTATTTATCATTCAGCATTCTAGAATAGAATATAATTTCAACAACATTGGAATCAAGTTAAATGTGCATACCTTGATATCCGACGAAAAGTTTGTTACTGTTCTCTGGAAACCTCCTTTCTTCAGTTGAAAATTCATCCACCTTAGTAGAATCTTTTCAGGAGATAAGCTCATGAGCTCCTCCATCTCCTAGAATAATCAATGAAAGTGTGGGTGAGTTATTTTCCTATATGACGTGATAACACAGACAAAAAAAATCTTCAAAGTTGTAAAATAAAGAGAAATAAAAGACTACCTTGCTGTCCTCGACCAATTCGACTAACTGAGGTGTGCTTTTCAGGTTAACATCCGCCAACAGTTGTATCTGGTTATTATTGTGACATTAGCACATTCAATTCTTGGCATAGCAGCACAACATTACATACAGAAGTAGACAAATGTCTCATCTGTCAAAGAAACAGTAACAGAATATGGGAACTTGCCTTGATTATCTGAGAAATTAAGCCCAGAACCAGATGAGGCTGCAAGCAAACAGGAAAAGATGTTTAATAATACCACAAAGAGATTTGTACGAGTCCTTGAACATATCAAAGAGTAGTAAGCAATACAATGCATGCTGGAACCAGAGTTCCAATGTGATCGTACGAAATCTGAAATAAAGAGTTGGTGTACAGATTAGAAAGGTATAAGCCAATGTCACTGAGCTGAAACCTGCAGCAGAATGAAACCTTCAAAAGAAGCTACGCCATAATTATTACACTGCTCATGCGCTTCCATCTACATTTAATTTTAAAAATCAACCATGATAGTTTGGATACAAGATATTAAGCACAAATTCTATTGCTAAATCTCCACCCATGATCGATGAAATTCTTCATTGCCAGTGTCTCCAAGTTGCGGCATGCTGATTGGATCATCTCATTATCCTCTTCATGCTTTTCCATCTGACCAGAAGTGGAGCCAGTGTGTTCCTCTTTATAATACCTTCTTCCAGGTTTCACGCAACCTTGATTTCTCAGCACGTTCATTGCTTTCTTGATCAGCTGTTGCTGCTGCATTTTTGCTTCTATGACTTGGTGTCACAGCTTCAGATATGGCAGTCAACTCACTCGCTGATGGTGGAAGTTCAGTAGGTGTCAAAACCTCTATTGTTGTCGTCTTGTAGATGACTCCCTTCCAGAACCAGCTTCCCCTTCAGCTCATCATTTTTCATGATTGTGAGTAGCCTGTCCACATAATCAACATCATCTTCTGATTCATCATCTCACTGTTCTGTTAATCCCTCCCATTCTAGTGGATCATTCACATCAGGTAGTCCAGGAGCAGTCAGGTAGCCCGCTTTGCACTAGCTTCACTAGTACTGCCAAGAGCTTCAGCAGCATTTGTCCCTATGGCTCCAGCTACGCCATTGTGGTTCCCATCATAATTTGGGGGTGCGTTTTCAGCATTTTGATTCTCCTCTCTACCTGTATCATAGTCACTTTCTGCTGCACCGTGATCACCGCCTGTATCATCGATGTCCATAGGCCCTGGGTTTGATTGGTTCTCCTATGCCTCTACCCAAAAACGCAGCTCATACTCCAATAAAAATATCCATGGAGACTGAGATGAGTTCTGCGTCCAAAACCATCACCTGCGTCCGGGACAACTCATGAGCCCTGGTGAATATCAAGTTGACGTCCTTGGTGACTCCTAGTAGTGATCCAACTGCCCAAATAACCACGAGCTCATATAATTCATCAGGCAGTCCACTAAACTGAACCCAGACCTTCCATGGCATCCCGATTATATCAATGTGCCATCAATAAAGCTTGAGTGATTCTTTCGTGGTACTTCGGAAGCAGATTTCTACCACTCTAATTCATAATCAGTGGAATAGCAAAAAGGAATAGGAACATCAAAGCATATGTTACCACTCGAACTTTAAGAGAGAGATGATTGCTCCATGGTGGTCGAGTGGCAACCCACCAGCAAGCCTGAAGTACGGACATGAAATGGAACTAAAAAACGTAAAGAAAGGCGACAGGTAACGCTTTATGGTCCAGCACATCACATGGACTTCAAAATAGTATGTCCTCACAGCAACCTCTGAAAGAGCCCATGCATATCAACTACTCAAAAGGAATGAAATAATATATCCACTGAAGCTTTTCTATGAATCCAATGGCGTAACTCATATGGACGCAGTCAGTGATAACAGTGGAATCAGATGAAATTCTTACCCTCCCCTCGGCGAGGTCCTGTGTACCGATGTTGACGACGGTGCAGCCGATCGCCTTGGCAGAGTTGAGGCAGAGCGTGTGGTTCTCGTTCTTCTCCCACAGATTGAGCACCTTCTTTGTGTTGATGGCACGCTCGTCGATGGTGCCGGGCACGGCCAAGTTGATGAGCTTGCTGTAAGAAACAATCGGGAAAAAAAATCAGATCATATAGTAGCAATACAGCTGGATCCGAGGGAGTCACAAAACGCTATCCGAAACTCACCAAAGTAGCACGCCGTCCTTGGTGAGGTTAAAGAGGTGATCGGTCGCCGGGTCGATGGGGAGCGCGTCCTTGAGGAACGGATCCTCGGCGAGGTAGGCGTTGATGTGGCCGACGTAGGACGCCTTCTCGGACTCGCTGATGGTGTGGAGCAGGGTGGTGGTGGCCGCCGTGAGGAACGCGGCGGCGGAGGAGGACGAGGAGCGCGCGATGCCTCCGGACTTCTTCCCCGCCGCGCCGCCGCCGTCGCCCGCGGCCTTGAGACGCAGCTGCATCTCGGCGTAGACGCGGAGGAAGAGCTCGAAGCTGGCGTCCTGGTGCGGCCTCTGTTCGGCGCGCGCCACGGCCTTGAGCACGGACGCCCACTCCTCGTCCGTGAGCCCCGGCGACGGGGACGGGTGGTCCGACGCGCTGTTCTCCTTCTCGGCGTCCCCCTTCTCCGCGCCACGGAGGCTGGAGATCGCCGCGGGGAGGTCCCGCAGCCGCAGCCTCCCGGTCGGCGACGCGTCCCGCAGCGCCGCGTACTGCGTTTCCGGCCCAACAAGAGAGAAAAAAAAACATCAGTATCACCGAGATCACTCACTCTACCACGACACGATCGGAGCGAGGAGGAGGAGCAGGCACCTGGGTCTGTAGCGCGCGGAGGTCGTGCTGCGTGAAGCGGCGCTGCAGGTAGGGATCGGACACGACCACCAGCCCGTCGATCCCCATCGCGTCGTCGGCGGCGTCCGATCGACCGGCGAAGTTAGGTGGGCTGGCGCGGGTCGCGGTGGTGGCCTCTCTTCTGGAGTGAGGCGGGCGGTATGGGCGGTGTAATAGTGTGGGGCTTCGCGGCAGCTCAGAGGAGAGAGAGAGAGAGAGAGAGAGAGAGAGGAGCGTCCGTTCAAAATAAAGCAACGGGGACGGGGACGGGGACGACGACGATGATGAGGCAGGGTGGGTCGCAACGGAAAGCTCCCCTCTCGGGATCCCAGTTGCCGATTCAAATCTCGTGCGGCTGGCGAGTGGGGGCCCGGGCCCGGCCGAGGCGGGGACTGGCAGTGACCCGTCAGCACGAGGGCCGGGCCGGCGGGAGGCAGTGACAGCTGGTCCCGACCGTTGCCGCTCGGGAGAGAGGAGAGCGGGTAGCGAGTGTATTTGTGCGCGCCGTTCGACTTGCGGCTTCGGTGGTCCTCTCCCCCTGTTCCTCCAGCTCGTGCTTAATCAGTCGCTGATCAGCAGGTTATCAATGAACTGAAATTGGTTGCCTATTGTGGACCGTGGCTTCACCGCTGGATTGCCGTGCGGAAACAGTGGTTTCCACACTGGTTTTTCTCCGATTTGTTGGGATTAGTTCATACTCAAGAATGCTTTGGCTCCGTGCAAGTACTTCTTTTACGTGTAACCGAACGGCTATAGAAAATCGGAGCATTTTATACTGTCGCTAAATTAATGAAAACTATTTTCCTAAAAAAAATATAGTCCTACCTTTGACTATCTTGGTTACTATGTACAAAAAATTTGCATATCAGTAACCGGCAATACAATATTCTAGTTTTTGTAAAGTATTACAATGTTGACTTTTAGCATCATCTTGTTTAAAAAAAAATTGTTCAAATATGTAAATTATTAGTTATATTTTCAGTACTTTTAATGATAAAATAAATTATAACAAAATATATTATATTTATCATACTTTTTAAATAAAATAAATGGTAAACGATAACGTTAAAAATCGACGGTGGTAATATTTTAAAACCGAACCAAGGTTTATAGTACTCTTAGGGTGCCTTTGGCTGTGAGAAACGTTTGTTTCTTACGTGAATCAGGGGAATCGATGGCAAAGGGTTAAAGAGCGAAAGGTTTCATCGGAGAAACCATGTGAAACGATTCTCGAATTTTTTCTATGGACGTGAATCGGCCTCAGGGGTGTTTCTCTCCCGAAACGATCGCTGCCTCCAGCAAATTTGTTCACCCGGCACTGTTGAATGTTTAAAAAAGTTCTCTCAAATTTTTAAAGTTTTCTAAAATTATATAATTAGATTCGTCTCTTCGAGCTCTTCATGAATATGCCCTCCGAATTATTTTTAAAATTATTTCGTTAGTTTTTAAAATTTACTAAAGTTATGTACACCTTGTTTTACTGAATCTAAATCACTAAAATTTGTCAAAAGATTTTTAAAGTAATTTTATTTTTAGCTAAAAACGTTTCTATACTGAAATTGAAACATTTATGATTCTTCAAAGAATCAGAACCGTGCAAAACGCACTCTTACTCTAAACTAGCATTGGTCTTATAGTAGATTACATGGCCGTGAAAAAAGTTCTTAATGTTGTTGCGAGCTCGTTCAATTCAAGGGATGATAGCATCACATTGTTTCATTAATGCTCCACATGGGTTTCGAGGGTCTGCTTGGCAATGTTGGGCCTGTTTGGTTCCTCATCTAGCATGTCTTGCCTCGTTTGCCAGGTCACCAGAGTCAAGTTGGCTTGCTCAAGGCAGCAAGGAAAGGGCAACCATAGACCTTACTAAAAAGCCATGCTCGTCCATCAATCAAACAAGCTTATTGCTTTAAATCCTCGCTCAGCAGGCTACGGGCCTGTTCAGGTCATAATAGATAATAAAATCCTAAATTATAGAGGTGTACTTATAATTCAGATTATAAAAAAAACCTAGGTGAGGGTGTTTGGAGACATGTTTGTACAATTTGCTTTTTTACATAAAAGAAGACATAATGTGGTGGCAGTAATTTGTAATAATCTCATATTTATAGAGGATAAGGTGCTTTTTGCCAGGAATAATCCGATTTTCGCTAGGGTGAGACAACTGATCTGATTTTTCATAATTTGAATATCTAGATAATTTAACCTGAAACATAATCTAGTTTGATTGGCTCCACTGTGTATTTTATAATCTGGATGGATCCAAACACATCATATATACACCATACGTTTGATTGGTTTTGGTTTAAGTTCCTTACAAGAAAATAGATAAAACCAATTAAACATTAGCATTAGAATCAATTTATTTTAGATAAACACATTTTTTTGAACTAGAAATTAGAAAGTCTTATTTTTCATTTCTCGGTTTCTCAGGCACTTGGAACTTCAAATCAATAAAACCGAAAACCTACTAAATAGACGTTAGAGTAGCAGGCCACACTCAAGGATTGATCTCAGCCAATTTGTTGTGCCAGAAAAAAAACTACTTGTAGGTTTAGTACCAACAGAGTTATTTCACAAAAATTATATTACCTCCAGTAGTTAGGAGCAAAATATTGATGATTAAATGCTACTAGATTTTTCATATTATTAGTGTTATAAATTATTGGAGGATGATCTGACACTAGTCTGGCATTTATAATATTATTAATTTTTGTCTTTTTACTTCATAAAAAAGTGTTATGAATATACATCAACGTAGTTACATGCATATTTGAATGAAAACAACTCTTATTTTTCGGAATGGTAATGCTGGCGCAGGAGCTAGGTTCATCATTTCAAGAAGATCTGATATCAAATATATTGATTTGCTTGGCTACAAAATATGTACTACTACTGTATTAGGCCTCCTTTGAAACGCGGAAATTTTTTTCGTTTCCTGTATTTTTCCTATGAAATTGAACTGATTCTTGTGAGATTCAAAATTCCTGCGTTCTAAAGAAGGCTTATATCCTGCTGAAATGGAGGGGGCTCAAATTAAATTAAGGTGTGCGTACGGATCATTCAGATGATGAATAAATAAATTAACTACTTTGCTGGTAAAGATGGCATGCCACAAAGCTTGATCTTTTCTCTGCTAACACGTGAACGCTAACGCAAACTTCTCTGCTTGTATCATGTGTTTCCAATGGCAAGAATGAAAACTAGTACTTCTTTTGTCTTTAAATTATCGATACAGTTGACTTCTAGCATTAATTTTAGCCATTTATTTTATTCAAAAAAATTATTCAAAATATAATTTTTTTTATTATTTCCTTTATTGTTAGTGGTATTTAAAATATGACTAATAGCATTAAAATATAATTTTACACATTAGAACAAATTTTTTGAATAACACGAATGATCAAAGTTGATGTTAAATGTCAACGGTGTTAATAATTTAAAAACAGAGGTACGTCTTATATTATTATAGGGTCCTATATTATTATAGGGCGTTTTAGCGAGGGGCACGGAAATTAAGGAAAGTAAAAAAAGGTGAGATGTGCTGAAAACGAGGAGAAAAGAGATAGATATAGAAAAGTATTGAGAAGAGAGAAAGTGTATTGAGAAGTGAGAATGATTTATAATTTGAGAAAAGTTGTTGAGTCTAGAATGACTTATAATTTGAGACGGAGGGAGTACTGAATATAGAATTTTTTAAGATTATTTTGCCTTTTTTTATTGGAATGTCCCATATCCTTTTGTATTAATTTTAAAAAGAGAGTGCATGTACAAGTTAAATGGCAGAATGCCAAAAGAAAACCCTAATTAGTTAAAAAGTTTTATAGGCGTATATTACATATCCATTCCACTAACAGTCACTTGATACTAGTTTTTGCATTCAAGGCTGCTAGAACGAACTCTTCTTTAAAATAGGTTTGCATGCCATCTTGTCAAAGAATTGCTGGACCCTAGTCAGCAATTTTTCATGGAAATATTCATTGTGGCTGCCTGGAACATCTGTAAGCATAGAAATGATTTGATCTTTGACAACCGGTCTGCCAAGCATCCGTTCTTGGAAAGCCTCTTTGAAAGATGACTCTAGGAATCACAGTAATTTTTATATTCCAGTACTATTTTATTTTTAATTATGCGTTGGAGAACAAATACTCGCTCCGTCTTTTTAAGTGATGTTTTTTACTTTTAGAAATCAACATTTTACTATTCATCTTATTAATTTTTTATAAAAATATAAAACAAATAAGTCATGATTAAAGTATTTTTAATAATAAATCAGAAGGCTGAAGAAATAGCAGAGTCTTCATCTCCAAGGATTCAGAAACCGCCCTTCTAAAGAGACCATGAGAACTGAAAGGGACATATTCACAGAGGGCCCATGTCTGAGCTGCCTAAAATGTCAATCGATCATGTTAAGTCGACTGTCGGTGCCATCTGCCACCTGATGAATAAGGTTGGCCTTCCGAAAAACTAGCAGCGATGAGACCCCAAATGCATCAAGCAGTACGGTGGTGTCCACCTTGCAGCAGCAAGAAGCAACATTTTAACAACTCTACTAATATTCTCCATGTACCTTGCAAATGACAGGTGTCCATTTTCACTGTTAGCCTGCAAAAAGGATGGATGGAAAGTGTCCAGAAACACGCCCTGTTTACAGACTAGTACTAGAACCCTAAATTGCAATTATTGGAGAGCAACTACTCCTAGATCGATGGAGATGGATGAGGCAGGCCAACAGGCAGCGACGAGGCTTCTGAACTCTCTTGATGTGTGATTACTTTTAAAATCAATTTTGACTATTTATTTTATTTAAAATATTTTGATAAAAATTATATATTTTGTTGTAATTTGATTTATCATTAGACATATTTAAATTACAACTTCAAATTTTACATATTTTAACAAATTTTTTAAATAAGATGAATAATCAAAGTTTAATTAACAGTCAATGATGAATAGAGAGAGTACGAATGAATACATTTGAGATGCACATGTACTGGTAGTACTTCTACCAAACAAACTGTAGTGCATGCACATGAAGAAGGAACCCATGTTAGGTGCTGAAAGGGAGAAATGTCCCGAATCAGCTTGTCATGATTGTTAAAGCAGAAAATCTCAATAATGTTATACTATACTGTACCATGTTGCTTATCATATCACAAGATCTGATCCAATGGACCACACCAAGAAGTCGACTAGGCTTTTTATCATTCGGATGCAGTGAAGCAAACTGAAGTCCAAACCATAACTAGAAAATAAACCCTGCTAATTTTTGGAAAGTGGATCAGAATTAAAAAAAATTCTGAATTAGTCTGATCTTACTTTGATAGTGCAGTGCATTGTCTGCCAATATGTTCCCAAAAAAAAAAGATCAAATTCACATTGTGAAAATTTGACATGGTCTGGTATTAATTTTCAGCGTAATAACAGTGTTTCATGGCTTCATTCTCGTGTCATTTCTCACACTTAACTAGATTCATTGTGGTTATCTCTTAAAAAAAGTTCAACCTCAATCTATTCTGTTACTGGATCATCACCTCTCTCGTTCCTCGACCCGTTTTACTATTCGTCAAGGTCTGTTGCTGCTCCAAACAGTGGAGATGAGAAGGTCTGTTGCTGTTCCGAACGACAGAGGTGAGAGCTCCAAGCATCGACAATGGCGTTCAATTCTCTCTCTTTTCCTTACTACGTAGTGTTCCACTTGCAGATGGAGCTCGCAAGGCACTTCTTCTGGTTGTAAATAGCTAGGCGCACACAATTAGCTGCTAAGTACATGAGTGCATCTGTACATTCTTTATCGTGTTACAAATTTATAATTAAATTCTAATATATCTTTTCTAATTTCTCTATTATATTTCCTCCGTTTTTGTTTTCTTGTCATTCAGGCAAGAGATATAGTTCAATTTTGAACTAGGATCTATGTTCTAACATCAGTAAAATAAAGAGAGGGTCTACATTTCTACATTCAATTAACAAGTTCTCTATTCATTTGTGTATTTCATATCTGTAGTTTTTTAACACTCTTTTTATTATTGTGTTTTGTCTTTCGAACAACAACCTCGGTGGCATTCTAGCGCCACACTGGTGTTGTGGTAAGTGCGACGGAGCGGCCACGGCGTAGGTTTCTCTTGCAGCAGGCAATGCCCCGGCATGATGTTTCTTTTTCTATTGCAGCAGGCAGATCGACGGCAATAGTCGTCCTGATCATTCCACCGCCGTCGCGCCACCTCTCCAAGATGGATGTCAACAACTTGCCACCACACCTTTTTCCAATAGACCGGAAATAATTGCAATAGCTTCTACTAGAGTCTTTTTTCCAGTAAATCAGTTTCACGATTTTTTCACTAGAAAAAATTTCTATAGTATCTTAATTTATAAATCAGGTGTGCATGCAAAGGTGGTGCCATAATTTTTTTTTCCGATAGATACTACACTACCTAGTACTCTCTCCGTCTCAAATTATAAGTTATTATGTACTTTTCAAGTTTTCTCAAATTTTAAGAGCAACCACAATGTATATGAACCACCTCATCTATATCAGTAAAACTCATTATAGCAAACATTAGTTATGAACAACTTTTACAATGGTATGAGTTACTCCCACAACGGTGTAAGTTGGAATATGAGTGGGACTCATATCAATATGTGTGGTAATAGAAAATAAAAAGAAAAATTATTTCTTCCAATCGATCAATCATTCTCATCTCTCAACATAACTTTTTTTTAATACATCTTCACTTTATCTTTCTTCTTTTTATTTTTAGAACATCCTGTCTTTTTTATTTTTTTTTAATTTTGTGCTCGTATCTAAAATAACTTATAAATTGAGACAAAGGAGAATGAGATAGAGGAAATAAAAAGAGACGAGGGTATTCAGGTCAAACCTATTAGCTTGACAACAAAAGTTTCGAAAGGGCATGGAAAAAGAAATTCTCAGGTTAGTAGGTAGTTCTAACTCGTTCCTAAATAAGCGAAGTTTCTTAAGTTTTTAATCGGCATTTGGCTATTCATTTTATTCAAAAATTTTACGAAAATACAAAAATAAATAAATCAAATTTAAAATATTTCTA
>BCLG01005320.1:0-15525 GCA_001602295.1 Zoysia matrella | reverse complement strand
TCAAATTTAAAATATTTCTAATAATAAATCATTTCACAATAAATATAATTATTTTTTTACAATTTTTTGAATAAGATAAATGACTAAAGAGAGATATTTGAAAATTAAAAAAATTTATTTTAAAACAGAAGGAGGAGTAACAAAGTTTTTTTTATGACTCGCATAGAAACAAAGTCAAAGTCGTCCAGGCTTGCAAATTGAGTGGCAAATAAATAAAAGATTAATTTGATACATGTTATTACAATTTTGTAAAATTTAAAATATATCATTCGGTCTCATGTTTCATTTATTTTTTTAGAGGTTCTAAGTATATTTCAAAGTTTGGGAAATTGCACCGACCTGGATCAAATTCGCCCATAAATAAATCTCTCGCCGAAAATGTCCTAGCGATGGCAGCAGGTGGTTAGGGTTCGAACCGTAGCCCGGCCGGATTCCAAATTCGATCGAGCGCCGCCGGGAGGTCGAGGGATGGCGAGCAGCAGCAACGGCGAGCCGAGCACGGCCCCGCAGCCGAACCGGTGGTACGACCTCCGGCTGGGCTCCTCCTGCCGCGACCCTTCCTCAACCGCCGCAAAGTTCTGCACCCTCCGCTGTAAGCCCCTTCCTCCCCTCCCCCTTCTCTACTCGCGAATCACGTCATCTCGCGTCCCCAGCGTGCGCGGCCGTAGCGTAGGATTCAGATCGCGGCATTTGGTGCGTTGGTTAGCGCCATGGAATGCCAGGGAGTTTTGGCAGCGTGAACGTTGCATAGCTGTGACGTGCAATTCAAGGTCCGAAACTTGTTGAAAGCCTGTTCTGCTGCTCGCGTCTGTATTTGCATCATCACAGCAGAGCGCTCTGTCTTCATTCGAGTAATCTTATTTCTTGTCACATTATCAGGCATGATTTATCTTCCGTGGCTATCTGCTGTCAGTCTGTTATATTCTACTGAATGCGTCCTTGTTTGTTTGAAGGGATAACAGATGCCCTTAAAACATGGACTCGTTTGGTAATGATAATATGTGTATGAAAGTTTGACTGACTGTTAAAATTATTTTACCTAATTGTGTGGTAAGTTTTCAGGCACATTGGCAGATATTATGGAATATGAGTTTTTTCATTGCATAGATTTATGTCAATCAGTCTAAGCTCGAACTTAGTTAGACTTAGCCTTTGTGTTCTTCTAAGCTTATCCATCCTAATTCTTTTATGTTACTGTTGAAAATCAGATTTAGATTAAATAATTTTCATATCCTTGATAACAGATGAATTTAAGCCAGCATCAATTGATAAGAGTCAAGCTGGGTCCCTACAGAGTACCAAAGATAACCGAGTTACTGTGGAATTCCATAACAATCAGCATGGCAAGCCAAAGGTGACATTTGAGGGAAGCCAGGAAGAGTACAAGGATAATGATGGTGTTCTGTTTTTTGATGGTGAATCCTTTCGCCTCGAGAGGCTACATCGAGCTGTCAAGAGATTGAGGCATGTCCGAGTTCCGGGAGAATCTAATTTGGCAGCAACAACAACTGCAACGGGTGCAGAATCTCATTCTCCTCCATTACCAAAAATTGGCAAGTCGCAGTCCATGGGCGAACCAGCTGTTCCCTCAGTTCCTGTAAGGTTCTTTTACCATTTTATTTAGACCCCTTCATTGAGTGACAATAAAATAACTGCAATATTATTGAAAAATAACTTTGGAATAGATACAATTTCTTAAACTACCAAATAGTAACTGCATAATACCTTTGCCTAGAGATGTTTTTATTGCCCATTTATCAATCATCTCCATGCACTTCAAGTGTCTTAGTGCCGGCAGATTAGTGGAAATATGGAATATTGTAAAGCTTATTATCTGATTATCTTCCTTTTAAAAACTGAAAAGCGATGATACCTTTTGAATGAGAAGTTATGTGTTTGCATAACTTCAAATTCAATCAGTTCTAATAGATTGGCAGCATCCCATGGGGTTCAATACACTGTCAGTATGCTCTTTGAGTCCAGTAGATTGTCAGCATCGCTTGGAGCTACACTCTTGACGCACACTTTAGTTTTATATTGCTGGCATACAAAGTAATCAGAATTTGATTTTAGTGATGCGCATATGTATCTAATGGGAACACAAACATAATTTACAAGTCATAACATTGGATGGCAAGTATTGCTAGGTCTTCTCCTCTATGAAGGTATGTTAGTCAACTCATCTTGGCAACATGGTAAAACTTCTATTGACTCCTAAATTACTCTACTTTCTACAAACTTTTGTTTTGATGGGAAATATGACTTGCCAAGGGACACTCCAGATGGTGACAGTTTTAGTTCATTACTTGCTAACTTGGTTAAGAAAGACGAGAGTTACTCAACTTTCTACAAAGTTTTGTGTTGATGGGAAATTTGACTTGCCAAGGGACACTCCAAATGGTAAGAGTTTTTAGGTCATTACTTGCCAAATTGGTTAAGAGTTATTTGGGAAGTGATATTTTCCAACTCACCCGAGTCCAAACATGTTTCCTTACTCTCAGTCTGTTATCCACTCACCATAACTCTGAATCATGGTAGCAGATTCTGCTGAACCTGGTGCTATACTTTTAGCATCAACAGGGATTTTAGACTTCTTCGTACCTCTGTATTTTTTGGGAATCAGGTTTTGAACAACTAGGTTTTTTTTTTGAGGGGAAAACAGCAAGGGAGGCCCCTGCGTTTTGAACAATCAGGTTGAATCAAGGTTTATATCCATACTCCCAGATCATTGCACATCCTTAGGTTAATGGAGATGATAAAGATTTTGAATGCTCACATACGGATGATAAATACGTTTGAAATCCCTCACCTTTGTGGTGATCTTATACTGTTTGAATTCAAATATTATATTTCTAAGCTCTATTAATTACAATTCTAATATTTTATAATGACTCTGCAGGTTGAAGTTGAGCGTATTGACATCGGCGAACCTGAAAATCCAGGTAACATAACACCATGAGAACTAAATTTTATGAGACCCTGAGTTTTAGATCTTTGGAAGGATCTTCCTTAAATGATTACTTATGGCTCCATAAAGGGGTCATTGGACTTATTCTGCAATGCCTCATATGGTTGTGAGGGTTAAGAAAAATCTGAGAATTTCTCATTAGATTTTCGTTTTGTTATACTGTTGCGTGGCTCTTCCTAGCCTGTTGAATATCATGAGTGGTCTAGTGACTCATTTACTTAATTCCCTCTGCCTTGCCTGTTGAAGATCTAATTTCCTCTGCGTTTATATTTCTGCAATTTTCTTATCACTTTTCAGAGCCAGATATTAAACCTGTTTGGTGAGAACTGCATTTTAAACCTTTTGTAACCTGGAATCTTGTTTAGTTTGCTCAGATCATTCCTCTTGTTTATCTTATGTGACAAGTATGGGCCCAAACAACCACACAAGATTTTTAAAATGTATCATCGGTTTTGTGGGGATATTCCAACTTTCATTTTAGTGTCAAGGAACTATATGAAAACACTTCACAATTTGTGAAGGTGCGAAAGGGGTGGCTAGTGTTTATTCCTTTCCCACTTGTGCACAAAAACTTCCTTTAGTTAGGGTTCTCTTCTTGATGTGCCTCCTTGCTATATACCTGGGAGAAGGAAGCTACTAGTTGATCAATATCGAAATTAGCTGCCTGAATTGGTCAATTTGGTGGCAATGGTTTGAAGGGGGTAAGTTATGTGAGTGAGAATAAGTAGGAGAGTGTAACATGTGAGCCAATGTTGATGGGTGAAATTGATGCTTTTAATGGGGGGATATGAATGGCTGTTAGAATCAGTTATTTAGTAAACAATATTAGCCACTAAAATTATTACTTCAGGTATTTAGTAACTATTATTGAAAATTAACATATAATTAAAAATAATTAATTATAAAATATATTATTATTAGAAAATACTTAAATTATATGTGGATATTATATATGATTTTTAAGTTATCAAGCATGTTCATATGCCATTTCGTACAGGCAATAAAAAACTCAAGTTTCCTTCCATACACCTAACCAAACAACCAACTTGTATCAACTCGTCTAGGATCATCTCATCCTGAATCAATTCATCTAGAATGATCCCATATGATCCAATCTGCTGCAACCAATCAGCAGTTGCCAAACAGATGTAACCTAGTAAACTATTATCTAGACAAGTATTCCTGGAAAAATCTAGAGATGGCTATGGTGATGGGGTGCCTTAGAGCCTTTTTGTGTCATGACGAATTAACTGTTTTTCACTTTTGTAGATTTATTTGCTTTTTCCCTTTACATTTTGTCTTATTAGATTTCCCTCCCCATGTTAGGCAGGCCTAGGGGTGTCAATAAAACTTGTGACTCATGGCTCTTGGCTCGGAGCAAACTCAGCTCAACTTGACGCGTTTCAATTTTGAATGAGCTGCACTACTATTTTATTTTGTTCAGTTATCGAGCTAACTTGAGCTGGCTTGCGAGCTAGGTCGTAAGCCCAATGAGCCACGCACTATTTGTAATGCAAGTAGTTTTGTAGGTGCGTCTGGGAACCATCTTTGATGATGATTGGTCTTAGGCAACTAGAAGTTGAAGGCCTACTGTTTCTCTCTTATGTTAATGGACACTTAGTTTTTATATTTGTGTGATTGTGTTTTCTTTTTATTAAAACATTTGAGTTACCTGGATCAATTGATGTGCATGAGCAATTTATGGTGCTTATTCTGTCTGCAAAAGATTATTACATCATTTCCATATTTTGTATGCCTGTTTCACCTACCAACTTTTACCTCGCCCTCTGGGCCTTAACTAAAATCTTCCTGCTCGGGCATTATGATATTGGAGCTATGCTAGCTCAGTTCATTTATGATTAAGAAATTATGGTGTGGATGCTTATTTTAGATGATCACAACATACTTCAAGGTCATGGAGGAAAGATGTGGTATTGATGCAAAAGAATGTAATCCTTAGCAGCGATGCGCTAGTTAAGAGAAGGTTTCGTTGGATTATACCGCCATCCAAAAGCCCTGCATGTAGATTGCATCTGTCACACTGGCTATGTTCATAGTTTATTTAAGAAGGATGGTCTAATTTTTTTTCTTTTTCGAATGACAAACAATGTAATTTATCCACTCCATTGATCATTGCAATCATATCTGCTAGTAAGTTGGCCATAACCCAAGCTCGCTGATAAGGTGTCTTCTAGGTGCTCAATAGGGATATTAATTTATGGAAACTCTTGAAATAAGGAGAGGATTTTCAGTCCTTTTTCTTTGAATTGGAAGGGGATCTCTGCTAAATTAAATTTTCCACCGCATATATGGGGCTTGATGATTTTCCCATTGTGAAGGGAATAACATAAAGATCAAACAATCACAGTTACAATTTCCTTCCTATATGAGTATTAAGTAAGACAGTTGTATTTATTCCCCTCCTTGTCTTATTTGCATGCTACAAGGGCATATATAGTAATCTATTAAAACTATTGGTTTTGTTGCTTTTTTGTTAGATATCTATTGTGTGCTAGATGTATTCATTTCTCATATAACAAATATATGCTCGTTGCTCTCCTATCCATTGCAGGACCGAGATACAATAACAGGAGTACTCCACATCAGCCTGTAACTACAAACCCATTTGAAGTTTCACCTGATCCAGACGATCAAGAGGAGAACCTGGACATACTTGGTGATGATGATGATAATGGCTCACCGAATAATGTAGCTCTGGGTCAAGGGACATCTGTTCGTGGTTTCGACATTAACTTACCAAATCAGCATGACCTGGAGGATGAAATTGCTGATGTGGATGTAAACGATGAAGCTGACGAAGGGGTGAATGCAGCTGAGGTGCTTCGTGCTCAGGCCAGCGCAGAAGGGCAGAAGGTGGATAGTTCTAGCACCAGTGGGAGCAGTAGCGGCGGTAGCAGCAGCAGTGGAAGCGGGAGCGGAAGTGGTAGCAGCAGCAGTGGAAGCGGTAGTGATGGCAGTGATGGTGATTCAGCCAGCTCTGGAGGTGATGTTGATATATGAGCTTCCTATGCACAGTTTTCTTTCTACACATATGCCTGGGCTCATGATTCATGATTCTTAGAAAAAGGAGTAAGGTTTGTATATGCTTGACTAATGTCACCCAAGAAAGTACATTTCATTACCACCATTGTGAACTTTGGGGCTGCAAAGAGTTCTCTCAATTTGCAATCAGGTCCATTTTAGGGTTGCCAGACCTAGTCAGGAGTCAGCATCGAATTTGTAAGCAGGTCTGTACACCTATGTGTCTTTATGTCATTCTGTCAATCTGAATGTCACAACTCTCCTATGAAATGATGAAAAGGGAAAAGAAAATATTGGACATAGATGTCAAGGGATTGTGGTTGAATTTTTTCCTTCCTTTTCAAGTATATGTAAGAAGGATACTTTTATTGCCATTTTGAATGCTTAGGATGATAATTTGATTGAACAGACAAACTTTGCAATCATACTGTGCTGAAGAACATTTTTCTGACTGAAAAGTGGAAGTGCTATGTATATGTATCATATCATGCTTACCTTTGCCAAGCATGTTATGGCCTGTTTCGGAATACATTTTGACAACAGAAAGAGTCATGCCCATCTCTGTGTTCAATCCAGATGCTCATGTTTTTCTGTTCCATACATTATTAGCGTTACAAGGTCGTCGCCATGGAGATCATCTGTCCACTGCCTGACCATATGCAAGTCCTTTTGAACTCCATAACGCTTATCTGCTGTTCTTCAGTTGTCACATGCCGTTCAAAGATGACTCTATATCCTCTAATTCCATAGGCGCAGATAAGGACTGATCCGTTCCATCCCTTGGTTGAAAGTAAAGCATAGCCTCAAAAATGTTAAACTGAGACACGGTCGCTTTTGGAACTGTGTGCTGCATGGTCGGCAACCGTTGGCGACGTGGACGTATTATCGGTGCCCGCCGGCCAAGGCGACGCAGACGTTGGTGGCTCAACAGTCCAATCGCGACATGGCACGCACGATGGCCACCCTACATCCTCATCTCCATCGACGGACGGGACGTGGGGCGAGCTGCCGTGGGTGTATCAGCAGCTGTTTAACTGTGCCATGCGAATTGAACCTTTTCTTTTTTTTTTTAAAGATAATGGAAAGAAAATTTAGCCGCTACATCCTCAGAGGATGTTTAAAGTTGTTTGTTAGAATATAAAACTCTTAGATCCATGAAACTAAACCAATGTTTAAACAAATTCAACAACAGAATAGAACCGGAATTAATTTAAGATTCTATTTTTGAAACTCCAATTAAACTTAATAAAGACCTTTACAATCATAATACAAACCAATTTACAGTTTTTATAACTGTGGCTGACACCGCGCAGAGCCGCAGCTGCAGCCTTCGTAGTCACAGCCGGTGTAGCTTCGTAGCTGCAGCGGACACCGATCAAAACAAAGTTCAAATCAAGCAAGAACGCCGATTGATTTGGGCGTCCTGCTGTGACACCGCGTGTCAGCCAGCTTACCACATCATTGGTTAAACAATTCGACGGTGGTGCCGTCGTCATCATCAACGCTGTTAAGGTTTAATCACACGCACCACACGTTATATAACCGACCTGCTCGGCCCCGCTGCGCCCACCGCAAGACGGGCGACACATGTCGCGCGAGCTGTCAGGCGCCGGGACGCTCCCCGCCTAATAAGCCGCCGATCTCCATTATTGAGCCGCTCTTGGTGCTACTAGTAACCACTGAAAGCAACCTGGGCACTGCCCGCCAGATTGATGAGGAGGAGGAGGAGGAGCTGGAGAAGAAGGGGAAAATTTTGGTGAGTGTGACGGCCGCCTCGGCGTGCACACGCCGCACCGCCCTTGCTGCGGGGCCCAACCGTTCTCCGCGATGATCATCTATGGTCGCAAAGTTCAGTGGCGCAAGGAAACTCTTGGTCGTCTTGGAGATGCTCCGGGCCGACCGACGTGTCCCGCCACGCGGGTTTCGGGCAATCACGTTGGACCGCGCGGCCCAAACGTAGTTGTTCGGTTGCCGCCCCACCCGGTCAACATGAAACTGTTCGACATGTCGACGGTTTCACCTGGTCAACATGAAACCTGTTCGGTGGTAGATGGCGTATCCGAGAATTGAGGCGTGCACGTGCAGCAACGGCGGACTGTGTCTGAGATTTAGAGATGTTCAGTGAATTTTGGAGATGATGTATACTTAAAGCAACTCTAATAGATACTTAAGCTAAATGTCTAAATATGAATTTAGGTATTTGAGATAAAAATCGGTAATTCAACAGATATCTATATTAGCATTTAAAATTTAGCTACTCTATCACCATCAAATTAAGTACCTACATATAACAATGCTTAAATTAGGATTTAGATATAATGGGGCATAAACTATAGCCAATGGAGCGTAAATTAGAATGATGGTGCAGATTTAAATTTTGTTGACCGCCGAATTTAGATATCTGTCGGAGATGAAAGCTATTTTAGATATCAATTCTAATTTACTAACAACTTAAACATGGATTTAGATACAATAATTTTAGTTAGCTGTTAGAGTTGCTCTTACAGCACAGTATATTTGAGATATGTACTCTCTCTGTTCTTTTTATGTTAGACAATTAATTTTCAATATAATTTATCACCATTCAATTTTATTAAAGGTATTCGTAACTGCGTTTAACGAAGGTCGGAGGGAGTAATTAACTAATCAAAGAGTATTAGTTGGAAACTATGTAAATGGAAGTACTCTTCATTAAAGGTATTCTTCGTTTTGTCACTGTTGATTTTTAAAAAATCATCTTTTAACTATTCATCTTATTTAGAAATTTTGTTCAAATATGTGAACTTGTAAGTCACATTTCAAATAATGTAATAATAAAGCAAATCATTACTAAAATATGTGGTATTTATCAATTTTTTAGTACGATGAATGCTCAAAGATAATGTTAAAAGTTAACGGCTACCCCCAAATTAAAACAGAAGGGAGTACTTTGGATCAATGAGAGTTGTTTCGACTACAATCAAAGAAAACAATGAGTTAATAATGTTGGTGTATTGGTGCTCACATTGCCATAATGCAAAGTGAAAGTAGCTAGTTCAATGTATGACTTTATTGTTGCCAAAACCAAGCTTTTAAATCCCTTTTAGAAGTAGGCACATGCATACAAGGATAAAAAGAGGTGGTCACGTATAAGCAGCTCAAAACGGATATGGCTCAAAAATGTGAGATTAGTCTGCACCTCTTATTAACGCTGAGATTCGTGCAGGCTACACGCCGTGTGGTCACCGAGCACAAATGGATATGGCTCAAAATATAAGTATTTTTAAATTTAGTCAAAGTCAATTTTTTATCACTTTGACCACTAATAATATATAACTAATAATATTTTATTATATAAAATTATATTTTTTGGATTAATCATAAAATAAACTTTCATAAAATTTTTTTATTAGAAATTATATAATTTGCTAGATACTGTTAGTAAAAGTTAAAAAGAGTTTGACCTTATTTAAACTTAAAAATATTTATATTTTGGAACAGTGGTAACACTTCTGAATTTGTGAGAAAGTGACGCTGGACTAAATGGATCACATAAGTGTTTTAAGTTCGTGAGTAATCCGCTGAGACCGGTGGCGGATCGAGACATTAATCGGCTCTTGCAACTTGCAGATTAGAAAAGGACTCTGATACTACCTCCGTTCTATAGTCAATATTGACGTTTAAGACATGGCAAATGAACTAAAAATAAACTGCTGGTTCATGTCTTAACGTCAATAAATAAAAAAAAGGTGGGAGTAGCTTCCACATGCACAAGCACATAAACTACCTTATTTGAAGGGGAGGCGCAAATTTTGACGGGTATATCAGTAATCATGGTACATCGGCATCACCATTTTATGATGTACTTGGTCCATCCATGCATCTCAGAACGATAAGTTCAATGTCGCTTTCTTCCGGCGATTTAAGAATTACAGCACGAAAGCATGATCCAGTTACTGTAGCTAGCTAACCTCTTGTATAGCCTGGAAGATACGAATTTCACGGGAACCATATAACAATTCAATTTTACAGAGAAAAAAAATATAAGATTTAGTGAAAATTCCTGTAGTTAATCCAAATGGGTCTAATTAATTAAAATGGAGCACCTATTCATATATATTATCTTTCGTGCAAAACTAGCTAAATGAATATTCCTAGGTCCCAAATGTGGTCCGCTGATGGATTGGGGACTGGTAGAGGAGCCTTCGTAGACAAGTAGCTTCTCCGCAAGGGTAACGTTGACTAAAGCGGATCGATTATCCCCATTTTTTGTAAGGTTCTGCGGAAAAGCTTCTTATTCCGCTAGCTGAATAAAGCTTTTCGGATTTGAAAAGCAAGCAAAGAAGATACCAGTATAAAGCTACCGGGGCGCGCGTGCGTGCCAATCCATCGCCACGGCAGGAGACCGAAAGCTACTGCAAATGAAGCCTGTGCAGTAAAAAAATTAATTTGGGATATACTGTTATAATTTTATAAAATTTGAGATATATCATATGACCCATATGTCATTGAAATAGATACTCATTGTCAACTGACGGAGCGGTGACATATTTTAAAATTAAAAATATTATAACGGAATCAAATTAGTCCGGAAAAAAACCGAACATGATGACTGTAAATGGTGAAGGGTTCTCCTTTCCACGGGATGAATTGAAGAAAGAACGTCGATCTTGGCCGCGACACGTCACTGACCTCTCCCCTTATTTTCTTCCTAGAGTCTCACCAGAAATCAAACACACATAAGCTATCATTGCTTAATTAATTTACAGATATTGGTAGCGCCACAGCTACCAGCAAGTAATAATTAATTAATTAACATAAGAACGCTTTCCAGAATGATCCGAAGAAGGAGACCTAGATCTGGTGGAAGGAAAGCAATAATCGCCAGATTCATATTTTTCTTTATGAACGGTACTCACTCGCTGATTATTGCAAAATCGCTGTCAGTTGGTGGAAACGCCTTGCGTTGTTGGAGCAGTTGGTCGCAGATTCTATTCTCCCCCGACACAAGTTAATCTGAAGAGAGTTTGTCGTTGGTTGTGGTCTCACAAAGTAGTATTATGTAGCTCTTCACATAATGACATAGCAGCATAAGTAGCATCTAATTAGATCACGAAAAGCCTGAAATTGTTCGTATTGTATAAGCAGATTGCTCATGTTTTCTCATGTCTGTTTGTTTGGGCTTTTGTTTTTTTTTTAAAAAAAAGTTGGTTGATGGCTAGTTAAAAAAGCAGGCTGATGAAACTTGAATGTTGACTTTTGCAATATATTTTTAGCTTTTCAGCACATCAAAAGTCAGAAAAGTAGCTCGAAATGTGTTTTTCAACTTTTAGTTTATTTCATTAAAAATTTACTTTTCAGTTTTTCAAAAGCAAGTTTTTCAAAACTTCGTTTGTTTCAGCTTTTCCAGATAAAAAAACCAGCTGAAGCTGAAACAAACACAACCTTAGTTTGTGGCTAATTGATTAGGTACATGAATTTTTAATCGTCTTCTTATTTCTGCATGATTACCAGTTAGTATGTCCCACAGACCGGATAGAAGAAATATCTCGTTCTCCATCCAAACCACCAAACACAGGCTTACGCACACGATCCGGCCTCTGTATGGACCGACCAGAACCTATCGAACAGCCAGCCTACCCGCCAGGGCACTGCTCAGCTCTGCCCTGGGCCATGCCGGATGCCGGCAGGGGGGTGGGATGTTTGTCGTCCGCCGCCTCTATCATTCATTTCACCCGAAAACCCCGCGGGTTGAGCTTGAGCGTGGCCCGCCATGAAGCATCATCGACACCAATAAACCTGGCAGCCATCCTAACCACACAAACTCTTTTTAAAACGGAATAAACGGAATAAACCGGAGTACTATGAACCTTTCTTTTCTTTCTCTGGCGCTATATATACGCCACCCTTTTGCTTGCCTTCCTCCTCAACCCTTCTTCACCCGTGAGCAGCAGCAGCACAGGGAGAGAGGTAGTACACCAGAAACGACGAGGCAGGCAGGCCTCCTTGTTCAGAGTAGCTAGCTAGCTAGCTAACTCCGCCGCAGTTGATCAGGCGTAGAGTTAGACGCCATGGGGTTCTTGGACCACTTCATCGACCTGTGCAGCGTCACCAAGACCAGGCAAGCTCTGAAGCTCAGGAAGAAGCGGCCCCTGCAGGTGAGTGATCGATCAGTTGCCCTGTGAATCTTTCAAAAGAGGCGGTAATTGAAACCCCTGATCGAGTTACCAAATTTACAAAGCTCTTGATCAGTTTCTGCGTGCTGTTGAAACTTCTGAATTATTATTATTATTATTATTGTCAGTGGATTAATTAAGCAAAAAAGTTAATTTTTTTTTAATGAACTCCGCTACTTCCGCGCAGACGGTGAACATCAAGGTGAAGATGGACTGCGAGGGGTGCGAGCGGCGGGTGCGGAACGCGGTCAAGTCGATGCGCGGGGTGACGAGCGTGGCGGTGAACCCGAAGCAGAGCAAGTGCACGGTCACCGGGTACGTGGAGCCGAGCAAGGTGCTGGAGCGGGTCAGGAGCACGGGGAAGACGGCGGAGATGTGGCCCTACGTGCCATACACGCTCGCCACCTACCCCTACGTCGGCGGCGCCTACGACAAGAAGGCGCCGCCGGGGTTCGTCCGAAGCGCGCCGCAGGCCATGGCCGACCCCAGCGCGCCAGAGGTCAAGTACATGTCCATGTTCAGCGACGAGAACGTAGAGTCATGCGCAATCATGTGATTTGAGTTCTGGTCGAGTTGTATATCTCAGGTTTATACTACTATAGTACTAGATGTGTAATGAAAGACCAGGCGAATGCTGTTTTGGAGGGCATGTTTGAATTTGAACCGGCAGGAACTGTTGTGAGATTCGGATCCTTACTTGGTTCTTAACTGAATATGTTGTCGCCGGTTACTTCAAATTTGAAGTAGCCGGTGACAATAATTTCAAAAGCGGGCCCATGGCCGGTTAATCTTGATGTCACACCATAATTGCAACGAACGAAGAACCCTAGCTCATCAGGGGAGACAAATTTAAAACTAAAAACTAGTTCTAGCAGATTCTACTCAAATAGAAGTAGAAAGACAACCACAGAGTCAGTGATAAGTAGATTTACGGATCACAACAAGCTAGAAACTAGAAATGAGAAAGTGTAACAAAGTAAGAAAGTAAACAAGTGCTCCCTCCATACTCATAATTTAAGTCGTTTTTGTATAACGACACGGTCTCCAAAGTATAATTTTGATTTTTAATTTTTTTCTAAAATATTTATAAAAAGTGACATATGTATACTTTAAAGTAGTTTTTAAGATAAATTTAGTCATATAATTTTTATATTTCTAAACTTAACAACTTAAAAATTATTTTTAATTTATATTTTCAATGTTTACCAAAGCAAAGCCGAAAACAACTTGAATTATGAGTATGCACAGGGCACAAGTTTCACCAAAGTTCAAGCCCGCAAAGAGTTTTACCTCACTGTTGAGATGTCCACAAAGGTTTGTGATCAAAACTCTAGTTACACGGTGCCTACCGTCAATTTGTAGAATATTGTTGTTATTTGGACTAGATTGTTGTTATTATGTGATTCTAAAAGGTACCTCAACCTGAAGTGCATTTCACGTCTGTAGTACTCTGTGAAACGTGCCAGCCTACAAGAGTAACTTTGTGGGATTATTCTGTCGAAGTTGAAGAACTTTCGATGATACTGAAAGAAGGGAATCGAAGGACTTGACATACAACATTGTTAGTATATGGAGCTGTTTTTTATGATTAGTAGTTCGATTGGATTTATGGCACCAAATTCCAGGGAATCTGATTTCCAGAAATTTGAAATGCAATAAGTCCTTCAAGCGATTGCTGTCGGGCCAGACTGGGCCTCGTTGGGCCGCGGAACTAGGAGAGGCGGCGCGGGACAGCTTTTCCTCTCTCCACTGATCTCCGGCCACGCTTAAAACAATGCACGGTCCTAGAGGACCGATTTCAGTGATTTCACCATCGTTTATCAGGGGGATCTTTACAAGTTACAACAAAGAACTCAAGCACCGGTTCTCAGTACTTCCTAAAAAAAAAAACTATACAACAATGAAAATATAGAGGTATTGGCTCAGCAAGCTCGTCAAGTAACACTAACCATTCATCCTGTAACTAAGCCATTTTAGAAATCAAAACAGTAAGATTTTTTCTGTTGAAAAAAAATAAATACAATGTTGCACCACAATTGTCCCTAAAATGCTCTGTAGACTAGTAGTGGCGCGTACCTAAGAATTTTCCCCGTACACATCACAATTCCTTGATAACCAGTTTTCAGCCAACAGAGACATGACTCCCAGCTGCTTCTTTCCTGAGGCCTTGGTCCATTATAACCCTCCTTGATTCATCTGATTCATACCATCGCCTAGCAGCAGCGTGGAAATTTGATATGGACACATGGATCCCAGGGTTCTTGGGGTCGATCTCCAGCATCCGCATCGCCACCATCTTTCCTCTCACAAAATCCATGTTACTTTTGCATGCGTTGAACATAGCGATGCTGATGGCAATGGAATGTCCATATCGATTTGCAGTTAGACGACAGTACAGATGCCAAGCCTCGTCAACCAGGCCTGCACGGCCTAACATGTCGATCAAGCACGCGTAGTGCTCTGGTCCTGGAGCAATGCCGTACCGGCTTTTCATCAAGTGTAGCATGGATCGACCTTCGTCCACGAAACCAGAGTGCCCACAAGCTGAGAGAACAGCCAGAAATGTGACGGCGTTTGGCGAGACCACGGGTGCCGAATTCTCCATCAGCTTGAACAAATCCAAGGCCTCCTCACCATGCCCATGGCGACCGTACGCGTCGATCATACTCGACCAGGAAACCACGTTCCTGGTAGCCATTCGGTCGAACACTCTACGTGAACCCGTTGTCCTCCCGCATTTTGCGTACATGTCGATGAGCGCGTTGCATATGATGGTGTCGGAATCAAACCCACAGCGGAGGACCTTGCAGTGCATCTGCGTACCGTACTCTGTACTTGCTGTCGCCGAGCAAGCGTTGAGAGCGCACGTCAATGAAATCGCGTTGAGCTCAGTCCGCCTCAGCATCAAGAAAGCCTCGCTGAACCGGCCGTTCTCCACGCAGCCTGAAAGCACAGCGTTGTGCAGCGCGGCATCCACGGGCAGACACTCTGCGCGCGTGAACACACTCATCGCGTCCTCGACATGGCCACAGCCCATGTAGAGATCGACGAGCGCCGTCGCCATGATGACGTCGCCGTGGCTCGCGACGACGCTCCGCCCGTGGAGCTGGCGGCCGGGGTGCAGCGCGCGGGACGCGGCGCAGGCCTTGAGCATGGTGCATAGGGTGGCGGCCGTGGGCGGGAACCCCGCGGAGGCCATGTCGCGGAAGGCGCCAGCGGCGGCGGCGAGGCGCTCGTGGCGGACGAGGCAGGCCAGGAGCGCGTTCCAGGCGACGGCGTCCCGCGCGGGCATTTCGTCGAAAAGGCGAGTCGCGGCGCGGGGGAGCCCGGCATTGCCGTACGCGGTGAGCAAGGCGGTGG